>MU224365.1:1370912-1391861 GCA_018584345.1 Thuja plicata
ACCTAATGAAGCTTTGACTCATTTTGAGAATCTGATGGAAGCATCAAGAAGACCAAAAGATTCTTCTAGATTAGGTCACACTGAACCAAAAACATCTACTGAGAAAGGAGAATCATCTAAGAATGGTAAAAGGAGGAATGCAAAGACAAAGCACAACAAGCCTGTTTGCCACCACTATGGAAAACCAGGTCATACAACAAGTATTTTCTGAAGCAAGACAGGTAAGTCCAATCCTAAATCTAAGTTCAATGGTTACTATTTTAATTGCAATAAATTTGGACATAAAGCACATGAATGTTGGGCTAAAGCAAGTGATGCACCTCCCAAACCAAGATTTAATGGTTATTGTTACAAGTGTCAAAAACATGGTCATAAAGCACAAGACTGTAGATCCAATGCTAAACAACAATGGACATCAAAGACACAAACAAAAGCACCTAGGAAAGGCAACACTTACAACTGGGATTATAATACAAGGGAGAGTTTTCATTACTCTGAAGAATATGGACATGCACCTGAAGATTTCTTAAAGACACATTTCAGAAGGAAATCTAAGAGTTGGATGAATGGAAGCCTATTCTACTTTAGTTGTTTGAAGATTGGTCACACTAAGAGAGAGTGTAGGATAAGAGCACCTGCTCCTACTATTGAGGAAATAAGAGCACAGATGAACCAGACATGGGTAAGGAAAAAAAATCTGAGCAACAGTGAAACCACTGAAGCTGAGGTCACCCAATCCAATGGATCAGGTGATCAAACCATCTCTAACTAAGCAATAGAGGTATGTAAGGAACTACATTTAAATTTCAAATCTTACATCAGTTCCTAACATGTAAATGTGCCAAAGTCCATATCTTCATATGTTGAGATGCACTAGGACATGTTTGTGACAAGTGCCAAGAAGAGTTAACTGCACTATAGGTGCCGAGTTGGTTGGCCGAGTAAGTTTTGTGATGGCCAAGTATGGTAAGCCGAGTGGTATGCAAGTTGTGTTAGTCAGCCAATGACAGTTGGTTTGCACTAACCTAATGGACAAAATATTTATTGCTTACCTACCTTGACCTTTCAAGTCTATATAAGGATGAACAGTTTATTCTTCATTTTACCTTACGATTTTCAGTATTCATAGAGCAATCGAAGAAGTTGTAGAATTGATCTTAGTAAAGTTTGTTTTGAAAATATCATCAGCGTGTTGTCGGCAACCCTAAGGTGAATAGTGTGAAGTTTTACTTGCCAAGGTACCTTGTTCTTCATTTTCAAACCCTAATTTCAGAGATTATGGTTGCAAGTTCTTCCACACCAGTCAAAGGAATGGAAGAGGAGCTGAAAGAAATTAAGCTAGTAAGAAGTGATGCATGTGCACCTCCTAACTTTTGAGCCATTCTCGAAAGTGCAATTTTAGGTGATCTGAATGGAACCCTCTCATCTATTCCACCAAAGGTACTTATGATCCACGATGTTAGATCTTGTTAAATGGTTAAGATTGGCGAAGTAGGTGATAGTGAATTGAGGAAATCCTACAACAAGTTGTGTGAAAATGGAGTTTTGAAAGATGAATTCAAGCATTTAGCCGACAAAGGGTTAACTCATGCCCTAGATTTTCTGCCAGACTTCAAGGATGAATGGATCAAGGTTGTTATAAGCCAAATTTATAATATGCATATGTGGCTAGACAATGGACCAGTTAGGATCACTAAAGATATTATTCATCGAGTAACTAGATATCTTGTTATCAATGGAAAGCGAACAATGAGAGATCAAAGTAAAGAAGAGATAGCAGCTAACACTGGAGCTGTCTGGAATAATAGAGGTATGACTATCTCTACAATTGAAGATTTAGAACTTGACTTTCAAGTGAGAGTGATTGCACATAAGTTATATTAGTCGAGCTGACTGGATAGTGTTCCCTGCACAACTATGGACCAAGCATGGAAGATTGTCAAGAAGAATCACACCTATGACCTTGTTGAGCTGCATTTGACACAACTAGCCAAGAACTTACTATCGATCAGAAAAGCTAAAATCTCACCATGTAAGTTTGGCTCTTTACTAGTTTGCATATTCTTCTATGTACATAAGTCATTTCCTACACTGGGAAATATTGTTTCGAAGAAGGATAGACCTATTACAATGTAGATTAGTGAATGTATTCAGAAATTAGGCAATAATTTCAATGGTATTATGGGAAATTACTTTGTGGAATTCTAAAAGAGAATGATGTTGAGGTCTAGAATTCCTAGTTCACTTGTGGAAAAGCACTATGAGGAGATATGTTTTCTAGTTGACATAGATTACACATACATTCAGGCTGTGACACCTAGGGTATCATTGCTGGAGCCATTTCCCTATGAAGTTAACATTAATGAAACATCAACAACTATCACAACACTCCTAGTAGAGGATATTGATACAAAGGCAAAGAGGTTTGGAAATTATGATGAAGCTAAGGAAAATATATCTATGAATCTTAAGGCAGGAACCATGGAGAGAAAGAGGAAAAAGATTGTGAAAAATCTAAAGAAAATGGTTAGATTGCCGAGCAATGAGGAGCTAGAGGATGCACCTCTAGGCATATCTATTGGACAAGGAGAAGATGTATTTGAAGAAGAAGAAGTAGAATTTAGTGAATCTGAAGAAGAGGTTCCTGTTAAGGCAAAAGGAAAGAAACCAGCAATAGCCAAGGTAACCAAGCTGAGTCAAGAAAAACCATAAGTTACCCCTCCCATTGCCAATCATCCAAGGATAAGTGCATTTACTGTTACATCTCCAACAGTGCAAACAAATGTATATGCAAAGAAGAAGCTTAGAGAGAGTAGTTCTGGATCAAAGACTAAATTTGCAACAAAGGTTGTGTCAAGTCTACAAGTAAAGAGACCTAGAAGGAAACTACATCTGGATCCATAAAGTGATGAAGAAAAGACTAAAACTGATGAACCCAACAACATACCAACAACACCATTCAAGAGACCAACTGATATTAATGAGGTATGTGAGAATTTGAGAAATTTTGTAGGGTTGTTATGTTTTAAGTTTATCAAATATGAGAAATTGAACTTAGAAGATAAGCACAAAGTTCAAGAGGCAATATTAGATATGGTGTGCAATTTCAAGTTAACTCTTATAGAGATAGGAAACAATGTACCGAGTGAGTTATATGAGTTTCTATCTAGCAAATAGGAATTTGCACTCACAACTGAGAGACAGATTCGTGAAAGCACATTAGCTCATGTCATTCTTGAGCTAACTAAGAAACAGAGAGAAAAAAATTGTTGAGGATTATAAGCATAAATTCATACCTAAACAGAGAGGCTATGCTATTTTGAAAAATGATATTGAAAGTGTAGTACAATAGAGTACTAGGATTTGGAAGAAAATATTTTGATTGATTGCTCCAAATGAAAAGAAGACTGATGAAGGAATATCTGAGCCAAAGGCTAAAGAAATTGGAACCACCCCTACACCATAGAAAGCAAAAGAGCAAACTTCTACTGAGCCTAACAAGACTAGAGCAGAACCAAAAGAACAAACAGAGGAAGTAAACACTTTTGATCTTACAACAGATAGTCCAATTGATGTCACAATTGATGACTCTAGAAATTTGGATGCCGAGGGTCAGGATGAGACAAGAGAAACAAGTATAGAATATCCTATTAAGGCTACTAAGGCTAAAGGAGAGAAGAGTACAAAGGAAGATGAAGAGAGAACTCAAGAGAAACCTGAGGATAAAATTCAACCAAAGGAAGCTGAAAAGGAGAAAATAGATGAACAAGAGGTAATTACAAAAAATTCACCTATTTTAGAGGTTGTGAAAACGGTCTTAGATAGTGGTGAGGAGATGAGGGATACTGACAATGAACCTAAGGAATAAGAGACAGTGCAAGTGTTGGTTGGTTTACCACACTCAGCATCATCTACTCCCACTGGACTCAAAATAGGAGGTACGCCTGATCAATGGGCAATTTTGACTGAATTGGAAAAAGTAATTGTGACTACTACTCATACAAGAAAAGGTATTGAGGAAACAAAGCTGATTTGTAGCTCACCAGAACATAAGAGGAGGAAAATCATGAGGAAGAAGTCTCCCACTCCTAATGTCACATTAGATGAAGTTATTGTGATTCCATTATGTGATCCCAATGTTTTATCTTATGAATAGATTGAGACTCTTCAAGAATTACTCAAGAGGAAGAAAAGGAAGGAAGAAATGAAAAGAGAGTAGAAGCAAAAGCAGGTGCTACATGACATCAAGGATATATTTGTAAAATCTTTTGACATGGAAGATGACAATCCTCACGCTCCTATTCTTGAACAGTTAGTTCATATTGTGCAAAAGGTGAATGATGACAACATTGAATCTAATGAGAAGTTATTGCAATGGTCCAAGAGGAAATTTGAGAACAAAGTACTCGCAAAAATCTCAAGAGAGATTGCGGTAAAGAAGATTGAACTTTCTTCTCTTGTAGAAATTTTTGAGGAATTTGCAACTAATGTTTATTCTTTGTATAAGAAGTTATGTGATGTTGAATTCTTCACAAAGGATAATCTACAGGCCATAGAGAAATTGCAATTAGACTTAAAGTCAATTGGAAGTTCACTGAGTATGGATGCTAGCACTAGCTCCTTACATTTTAACAGATTGACAAATGCACAAAGGAGGATAGCCAAGCTCATGGCTGAAGATGGTCAGATAAGGACCAAATTGATTACTATCCAGACAAACCTAATACCTCATCTAGAGGTAATTCAGAAAAAACTTTTAGCTGCAAAATAATTGGTTAAGAGAAATTCACATCTCTCCACTGCAGAAAGTTTAGTAAGTCTAGTTGCCGAGCTCGAAGTCAAATTAGAGATTATGAAGTTTGTTAAGGACAGTTGGGACACTGCATTTGCGTCCACCTTACAACTTCATAAATAGTTTTTGGATAAGTATAACTTGACCCCACCTGCAATCAGTGACAAAAACAAGGGAGAATCTAACAGGACTGACAGGGATATAGCGTAAGAAGATCAGTACAGGTATCAATGTAAATATTTTTTTTGAAGGCATATATACTATGTAAATTTTTGTATGTAGTATGGTGTACATTCCTAGGGGGAGTACATTGTGTACTTAGGCAACATTTTGGATGGAATGAATCGAAATAAATGATAAGTGTGTTTTTTCCACTAATATCAAAGGTCGAGATTGTTAATCCCTAAGTTCTATTGATTATTAGTAACCAACACTTAGTCGTTTACTAAGGTAGTTTTAGTTGGTTATCATTGTGGCCGAGCTAAACATTCAAGGCCAAGCAAGTTTTAGGTTGCCGAGTTACATCATGCCGAGTTGAGTAGAATATTAAGTTCCGAGCGATAGAGATGTTAAGTGGTGAGCATAACAGCTTTTGCATACATGTCAGGATTGATTCAAACTTTGATGTGAAATGTTTAGGCTGACTTGTATGAGATTTGGGCTGATATATGTACACATTTAATATTTTTCTACTGAGTTAATTATGCATTTAATTGTTTTACACTATGCATGGCATGAAGCCAATCAGGAAAATAGAATGCCTTGGGGGCATAAATAACAAATCTTGATCGTTGATCTAGATCTCGCTGCCAGATCTGTAAAGATATATAAGATTGCTTCTAACCCTAGAAAATATATAGAGAGAGATACAATGTGAGAGAGAAGAGTTGTTGTTTTCATGAAAGATGAACAGTTAGTTAGTTTGAGAAGAAGCCTAGATCAAGCAGAATGACAGAGCATTGAAGAGAAAAGTAAATACATATCAGATTGTGAGATCATAGAAGGTATTGGAAAGAGAAGATCTGTCATCGACATCTAAGTGCATAATGAAGGATCACTACTTGAAACATTCTAACAAGTGTATCAGGTGAAATCTCTTTACAGAGTGGTTCTAGCAGACCATTTTAAATCTCTTAGCCGAGTGTTTACTTTACTATAAGTTAAAATCCTTTGACAAGGTAGATTGTAATGATCTTTAGTTCTTAACCGAACAGACCTTTAGCCAAGTAGATTGCATTTTGTAATCAAACTCTTGTAGCCCTAACATGCACACTTTATTACTACAGTAGTGAAGATTTTTTGGGTGTCATCCCCTCCCTAGTTTTACCTATTTGGGTTTCTGGGTTACCAAAATTCTGTGTTATGAGTTATATATTTCATGTTGTGGATAATATCTGATGTTAGGTTAAATTCATATATGTATGAATGTGGATCAATTGGTTTTAAGTGGTTAAGTTTTAAGATTATATTCACTCCCCCCCCCCTCTCAGTATCTTGGTTTCCCATTATTGTACTTCCAACAAAATCCACCTAAGAAAAATTGAAACATCTCTTATTAGAATAGATATATAGGGGAGAAATTTTCCAAAATCCTAAGAAGGAATTTTTTACATTGTTAATATCCTTTTTACTTCATTTTTGTTTTTTTGTTTTTAATGATTAAAATCGATAGAAAAATACAGTGACTTGGCTGCTTACATTATTTTTAATACTAATACATGTCCCCTAAAGAAAACGAAACCTACCCCTATATATCATCAATTGATAGAAATAATCAGAAAGTCACTGTACAAATAGGTAAACTTGGTGAGCCTCAAACATTAGATCTACATGGGAATAATCTAATTTCTTATTTGATTTTTTTTCATTATACTATTAGTACTCATTAAGAATTTATGATAAAAGAACTTCCTTTTATTTGATTTTTTAAATCTTATATATTAAAAAATATTCAATGAATTGCATGCATTTCCAAAATATGTCCTAAATATAATGTTACTTTTGAAAACTCAACATTTAAAATTGACTAAGAAGATATAATACTTTTAAATGATATAGTTCACTTTTATTTTAGTTTGTATAGGATTCATAAAAAAAGTTATATAATCATCTAGCTGTGTGATATGGGAGCACAAGTCTTAGGTTGAAATGTCTTGAACTTAGAGCTAAGGACCAAGGGGAATTCATCCTGTGCAAGTCATTTAGGGCATGATCCTAAAGTCATCTCTTATAGAATTGGAGTCTTGCATTAAACAAGACTTGATTATTACTAACCACATTTAGAACCATTTAACTTCATCAACAATCATCTTTAACTAAAATATTTGCCGTAAAATAAGTATTACCACAAAATTGTCATCTAGTCATTCAATTGTGACATCAAATAGGCGATTATGCATCTTGCTTTATGAAAAGACAAGGGATGTGGTGGTGAAAAATTTAATGGTTATAAATTATGACAGTGCCAAGTTAAGAGTCATACCCGCCACTACAACCAAAATGACCATCAGAACAAATCTATACATATTACTTTAACAAATTTTGTGTGGAACCTCTCATGGATGGTTATGATGGAGGTCCACAGCCAAATATCATAATCACAAGAACTTGACGACGAAGGTTCGTTTGTTCATTACTACTATCAATGGCAAAAACAACGCTTGAATGGAAAGAAGATAGTATTCAGGATAATCTTTTTTTTGCACATAATAGATATTGCTGTGCCACTAGCAAAGGGAACTTTATAACGTGTTTAAATTACTAAGGGCCCTTGACCCATGTTTGTCCCATAATTAACTCAGTGTAATGCGGAGGTGATGGAGGAAAAAATATATCGCCATTCCTTTGGTCTGTTGCCCAGAAAACAGGGATGATATTTTAAAGAATGTGATGCCCTTTTTAAGCTGGTATGTAAAGTGATGAAATTGAATAAGACGACGACGATTATGACGATAGTGATCATTTCTATTGGGAACAACACGTTGAGAGTATGTGAGAAACAATGTAGTTAAATCCACAGCTCTTTGGAAGCAGATCAACGGTAGAGCTGGTAAGAGTTATTATTAATACAATTTTGACGCAGAAGATATGACCTAATGAAAATGATTAAATCCTCACATGGAATGCCATAATGGCTAGCGACGATAAAATCTTAGACATAAGTGAAAGATCATAGACTCTCTCCCATCGAATTTTGTGTATCATATTAATACCTTAGATGAAGTGTGTTATAGCTGCAATTTTAGTAATATTTACTATTTATAATGTAAAGATGTTCTAACACACTTCTGGTTTATCATTAACATAAAACTCCCTCTTAGGCCCAGAACCATTTTCGAAGTAGTTATTATGAGTATAATAGATGCTAGGTTTTATCTAGTTTTCTTGTGCTAACTTAATTTTGTCAATTAGGAATTGATCAAATTCTGGGTATCATCTATAAATATTTGAGTGCTGTTTCTGGATTTGATTGTGTACATATTCTTTTCATCAATGTTTAGGATCACACTCCGTGATCCTTTATTAGGATGAAGAGAGAAAGCGTGATGGATCACTGAGTGTGATCCGAAACATTGATGAAAAAAATATGTACACAATCAAATTCAGAAACAGCACTCAAATATTTATCATGAACTATAGAAATCCACTCACTATGATAATCTATAAATACTATATTTCATAAGAGTTTTTGAATTTAATTATAGACATTATATAAATTTTTTTAATGATTATTAGAATCAAAATTGAATAAGCAAAACAGAAAATAAATAAAATGATAGATTAGGAAATTCAATCACAAACTTGAAGTGAAATTTTTCACATAAGCAAATCCAGAATTTATACATACTAATATTCTGAACTATGAAAATTATTTCTGTCATTACATTTTATACCGGATATCTGAGAGAATTCATATAGAAACACAGATTGTAGATGTACGATAATAAGATAAATAAAAATATATTGAATTTTAAATCTCCATAAATTTCGTTTGACCAGGCCTCTGAATTGTACGAAACCATTCAAATCGATACTTATGCATATATGAATTACAGAAACTAATGCATTTTAAATTAATGTGTCGTCGAAATTTCACCACCACAAGATGTCATTGAAATTGATAAGTGTGGTAGAAAAAGTCTTCGGATAGAAGCAAAATCTGATTTGACTGGCTTTGTTGGTTCTATCTTTTACAAGTAAGTACAAATTGTGATCAACAAACCCATATTTAAAGCTTCTGGTCGGGTATTAATCATACGATAAATGTAGGTCTTTGATTTGGTTCAATGAATTCGATCTAGGCCATAAATACCGACTATGCACATCGATATAATCAAGGTGGATAATTGAGTGATATTTCCTATTAATAATGTATTTGCCTTTCCTATAAGCTTTTTCATGTAGATTGTCTGCGTGGTATAAATGTGGTCGTCGTATTGTTATTCACATTTAGAACGGCGACATAAACTAAGAACAAAAGGTGATTGTCATTTTTGGATTTAAGTAGTGCACAAAAGGCATCACGATTCCTTATACTTTTCAAAGCAAGGATCCTAAGTTCAATTTTAAAACGAACAACAACTTTATTGGTAAAAGAACAAATTATGCAACCAATACCAGTAATTTTACTGACCATAATATAGGGATTCTGTTTTAGTAATTTAACTTCAGTGTTTATTTTTTCTGTTGTTGGACGAAAGTAGCAGTCTTGTAAGGGGTCATCTCAAGTAATCAAGGATTGGATAGAAGTTGTGAAAGTGAGCGAGCTACAACACTTAGTATCTTCATTGAAGAAGACTAATAGAAAATTTGATAATGATTTTTTAATCTAATATTACAACTACATTATAGATTATCTTTAGGAGTAAATCATGTATAATAGTTGTAGAGGCAAATATTATGAGAGTAATCAACATCGGCATGCATGGAATTCTGATATCTCACATAATGCTACTCGACTCTTGTTAGATAGAACATTTCTAGTCAATCATATGATATCATTCCAAGGTATCAATTCACTCCTTATTCAATAAAGAGGCAATTGTTTTACCCTATTTTGTTGAGTCTATATTATCGCTATTAAATAGGATAACTCATCTCCTATTAATGATTCATTGAGTCTTACTAGTGAGCCATAACAATAGGTACCGATTTATCTTCATGATTTGGATTCTTATCTGATCAAAATTAATTTGTTTTTTAAGAAGTGTAAACTTATAAATTTAGAGGATTATTTTAATTAGAAATTCATCTCTACCTTTTTATAATTATTTCAATATTGTTAGCTTATCTTCATAGCTCGTGGAGATTTTTATACATCAATTTTCATAGAGTCATTGATTGTAATTTTATACAACTCTTGGGCATGTACCTCATTGGTAAGTAGCATCATCCTCCTTAACTAAAAATATTATATTTCAATACTTTTTCAAGGTGCATACTATTTGATCTAGATTCCTACTTCTTCATGTTCATGAGTGTCACTTCTCATATCTCCAATCTATACAAATATGTTTCATTGATGTCAAAGGCACATTATGTCATTTCTGCCTCTATGAATTTTAGTTCTATAAGTACCAGTAGCTATATATGTTGGTGAAATCAATTGATGTGTGTATTATTATGTTTCATCTATTCTCGTTGGTAGAGGGGATTTGGGAGTGTGAACAAAAATTATTTGATGTAACTTAGTTAGATAATGATCTTTCTATAAAAACTTGTTATGTTCCACATTCCTTCTTAGTTTCGAGTTATGACCTAAAGTTAGGAAGGAGAGTACATGTATATACATGATGTATCAAACTCTAAAGTTTCAAGAGTTTATCATTTGTAGATAGAATGTTAAAGTGACAGAATGGTCACTAAATGGGTTGGTAAGTTTCTATTCTACTTTGATACAATAGAGGATTATAATATGTACTCACTAAAAAATCCAATGGAAAGGTGGCTGCAAGAAGTTGAGACCCACTTTTGGGCAAAAAGTGGAAGTGCTTTCCCTATTTGTCAAATTTTCTGTCAATTGATGTCAATATTTGAGGTACTTAGAGATTGAATCTAAAACCACTTCATTAATACAAAATGTAGCACTTAGAGTCTACTTTTAAAATATGTAATTTATTTAAATACCCACATGGTAGAAATTATTTTTTAGTAGGCATGTTTAAAAACTACGTTTTTCAAAATGCATGTTTCACGATGATAACACACACGTGTACGACCACCATATTTTAAACTAAATAAATGAAATTTTTTGAATCCTTCTGGTGAAAAATGCCTAAGACACCAAAGATTGATTAGAATATTTTTTCATTTTTTTAAATTAATTTTTAATTAACAATAAAATATATTTTTGAAACATCTGGTGTACGACCACTATAATTTGATGAAGATTTCACATTTTTCAAAATTCTTTTTTTTTAATCTTCAAGGAAATTCTATGTAGATTTATTTCATATAAATTTTTTTTTTTTAAATGTAAAAACAAAAAAGTTATTAAAGTTTTAGTGAACCTTACTATTTCAAGTTTAGGTACCACTTTTAATTAATAAATATTGTAAAAATAGGAAAATTAATCATATCACTATAAAAATTTAAAAAAAAATTGAAAGCTAAACAGTAAGAGCTCTAATGGGTTTTCATTTCGTCACAAAATCTGATTAGGAAGACCCTCAAAAAATTACAGCAAGATAGAAATCTGGTATTCAAATTCCTTAGCCTTTATTTTGGAGGTCCAAGCATAGGCTTGGTCCCACCAAGCCTATCTCGAACCAAAATCCAATGCAAAGGGTGGTCTTGTAAATTCAAATTTTAAAAAATAGGCACATGTTTAAAAATGTGTACCTGTTTCTTAAATATAATAAATCGGCATGTAAAATTGAGTTTCTTAAATATAATTTTTTTTTTAAATTAAATTTAAAATAGGCACCCGTTTTGAAAAAAAATGAGTACCCGTTTTGAAAAAAAGGGTACCCATTTTTTGAATTTTTGGATCGACTGTCCGAGCCTTAAACGAGTGCCTATTTTTTTTCAAAATGGATGGCAGTTTCTAGCAGCATTTTTCAAGTCCACAAGACTTCCGCCGAATTGGGACCAAACTTCTTGGAATTACCCAGAATACTATTAGTACTAGATAAGTCTACATTTGACAATTTCTTTCTTGCACTTTCTTCTTGAGTATCATATAAGCTAATGGACCTATACTATTACACATATTGTTGAGGGTTATTCTTGTGGGTTACTTGTAGATCCATCTATATTTTTGTAGGTTGGCATTGGGGTTTAATAATTTGGTAATTAACATATATATTAGATATAGGATCTTTCATAGTTGGTACATATAACAATATAATTTTACATGATTGATGTGTAGTTAGATCTATACAATGTGATCTATATTATGACTATCTTGTATTTTTATCAAGAGATCAAATACATTTTTTTTATGCTATGAAGTGTATTCAAATCAAAATTAAGATATGTATCTACCATGAAGTTCCAAGATTGTATCATTTTTGTTCCAATGGGGCTGCTGCCTCTCTTGATAAGTTTGGGCTTAGATTTTTGTGTAGGGTATTTTCATGTATACAAAGTTTTTAATTTCACACATGATAGGGGATTTTTGTGTCCAATAAGTTGTTGCCTAAAAATAAAATTTCAGATCAGTGTGTTTGGTAGGTCAGTGCCTTCTTGATATTATAAGTTATTTATGACTTTTATCAGGTTAGATTTAGGTAGTAAATTTGGGTGGATGTTTATTTTATATATTTTTTCATTACTACTTCATTAAGGATATTAGCCATAAATGTTTATTAGTCCAAGGTTTAGTCTTTAAGAATTTATTACTGTCAATGAATGGTTAACTAGGTTGGATTTGGAATATAATAATTCTCCACCCTCTTATTATATTGTATTTTACTAAATTAGAATTAGATTGAGTTTCCTTGAATAAAAATAATAGCTTGATGTAGATCTAGGATGGTGTAATGAGTTTTTGAAGAAGGTTTATCTTCAAACTGGCCTCCACTCTTCAATGGATCCAACTATGAGTGTTGGAGTGCAAGATAGAATCTATGGATCTAGGGTTTTAGGTTTAAAAATTAGTTGTTAATGGATACTAACTTACTAATAATTTGCAATAGATAAAAAAATATGGTTTGTCTAATTTTGAGTTTATGAAAACCATACACTTTAGGACAATATAGGATGTATGGGTGCAATTATATAATATGAAGCTGATCGTAAATTCAAGGAGGAAATGGTGGTAGGTTGGTAACACTCCAAAGGTCCTTTGTATGTCTACAAATCTGTGGATATTAGTGTGTCGCGCTAACATCTCTATGGTGTGCATGTGTAAGAAGACAATTAGGGCTTCGTTACATGGAGTTTGAGCTAGATGATGAGTTGTCTAATGGAGTCAGATAAATCAACTGATGGGAATATGTGTTTCATGCTATGGTGGATGAAATAAAAAAAAATGACTTCTTCATCAGGGTGTAAATTTTATTCTCTCTCTCTCTCTCTCTCTCTCTCTCTCTCTCTCTCTCTCTCTCTCTNTCAGTGTGTATATTTTTTTCTCTCTCTCTCTCTCTCTCTCTCTCTCTCTCTCTCTCTCTCTCTCTCTCTCTCTCTCTCTCTCTCTCTCTCTCTCTAGGATTTATTTTATCTTCATCATATTGAGGTTTCTTCTTTTCTATTTACCCCTTAAAAATACTTGATTCTCCTCTTGATCACATCATGTTCATGCACTTGGATATCTTGAATTTAAAATCTAATGGAAATTTATTTCTTCAAGAAATTTATGATGAATTAGTATATTTATGAATTTTATCTATTTTCTCTTCAATTATATAGAATGAATGTAAATTGAAACAAATCTACCCCATGAAAGGATTAAAGGACATTAAAAGGAGAAATTAAATTTTATGGACTGGGTAGCACCATTTGTATTGATATAGTTAAACTTATAGATCTCTAATAGTGAGAACATTAAACAATATGAAAAATTACACACAACACTTCTAGAATATGTTCCTCACTTTGAATCCTTATATTCATCCCTTTAATCGAGGGAATTGCATCATTATTTGAGTGCTCTTGATCCATACTTCATTAAATCCTATCCAACTAATGATCAAGCTTCTCCAATTGGCCAATAGTTACTTAAGCTAAGGAGTCATACTCATCATGAGAAGCTTGGGGGATATGGTTGTCCATAATTTTAAGTATGAAATGTTTAGAAATAGATAATTTACCTGAATCCACATGGAATAGTTAGTCAATTCAAGCTTAATACCCTTGGTATTTAAACATTGGGAATCCATAAGTCTAATAACTCTTCTCACAAAGTTATTGGATGTAGGAGAAATGGTAATGAAATCCATGTACAAAGCTAGATAGAAAATAAATGATTAAATAATGTAAAGTCCCAATATATTATTCAATTAACCATTGTGCAAACGATATAGTTCAAAAATGATTGTAAATTTGAATTAACTAAGCATATAAATCCAATGTAAACATGAAAATCAAAAGTAATAAAAATGTATGATGCATCAAGCTCACCAAAATGTAATATTGAATAAAAAGGAAGACGGCAGTATTCACTAGTTTATGCATGCAAACTAGGAACTAAAACTTATTTCCTTCTTTTTTAATATATTAAGGAGAGTGAATACAAATGGATCAACATCAAATCTAAATGAAAAGGATAGGGAACAAGGTTGATCAAGCACTGCTTGTTTGAGTTGAAATAAAGATTCAAATATGTGGATTTAACTGTAGATATGGGATAAAAGATGAGAAATTTATAATATTTAAAATGTATTAAAAATATCAAATATCTATGCAAACAAGGGTTACGAATTTGGACTAAGGAGACAAAAAGGAACCTATGTCTAAAGTTTAAACTAAACTCAAGACGTTAACATCAGTCAAGATGACGTTGATCCTAGTATCAGATGCTGGTGAAAGTTGTATTTCTAGGATCGAGATGATGCTTAGAACCTTCATCAAAGAATCTATTGGAAAAGCACCAAAAAATTTTGGGCAAGCCAACATCAACCCTGATTTTCTAGATCTATGAAATCTCAATCTATATTTCTGCCTACTCTTCCTAACTCGACATTTAAATATATTTTTATATTGTCACCTACACATTTAAAAATATAGAGAAATTTTTGGTTTGGTAGGGGCTTTCCTAGGTCAAAGCTTCATTTTTAAATAATCTTGAAATTTAACTGAAATAGAATTGAATTAAAACCAATCTTTGAAGTAGCAGAAGATATATCTTAAATTGAAGTGCTTAAAAGAAACCTTATATCTTCATGAATATTGTTTTTTTTGCAGTCTTCATCAAAAACTTGATGGTGACTTGTGTTATTGACTTTATAATTGCTTGATCATGGAGGTCATCTTGAATACTTGATATTTGAACATTATTTCTTGGTAAATGTCTTAATAATTCTTGATTTCTTGCTTAGAAGTAGGATGGGATATGTGTTGTGATTTTGAATATGAGGTGATATTTCAAATGAGGGAATTAGTTTTTCTTTTATACATATCCTCATGAAATATATTGTAATTTTTCAAGTAGGTTGATACATAGGAGTAATTCCTATCACGACAATCTAACTATTGGAGGATCTTATATTGGTCACTTTTTCGTAGTTCAACAACATCCTCAGCACCATTGACATAGTTCAAGGGCACCCCAATAACTATTTACCTACTAATCAAGGATGAGTCACGGACCAAAGATCAATAAGCAGATAGAGTTTCTAGATTAAAGCTAGTGCAAAAAGAAACAAACATGATCAAAGTTGGAAGGCTATAAATGGTAGAATGATACCTAGGTGAGAATGAAATTTTATAGGGATACAATTTATGATTCTATAGTTTGTAATTAAATTTTTTTGATATCTATTAGGAATGAATTAATTTTTATATCAAATTAAAAATAAAGTTCTAAAGTTATACATGTATGTAAAGTTTCAAAAATAGAAGACTTAAAATTATAGATTATGCACTTATATTTCACATAATATTTCAATAATATGAATAGTGTATCTTTCTAGAAAACTGCTACATATCAAAGCCATATTTGTAAAAAGTGAGATATTTTAACAAATAAAAACATTGATTGGTCCTCATGACTTAAACAATAAAACCCCCTTGTAAATGATGAAAATAGAAGTATGTAAGAAGAGGCCTATGACCTTTTACCAAAAAATAAGAAGAAGAGAGGAAAGACAAAGTCAAAGAAATAAAAATTAGTATTTAATTAACCAAGTTAGGAAGATGTCCACACACATATATTGTGCAAAGGATAACATCTATGAACTAGAATGGTGATATAAAAATTCATGCAACAAGAGTAAGAATATTCACACAACTAAGCGCCCAAAAATGAAAATATACCTTACAAGAGATCTTCATTAGATAAAATATCTTATAGCTAGGTAAAACTATTTTTTACTAATACTCCTTTGCAAGAATTGTTTCAACTATTAGATTAACATGCCCCAAGAACAAGGCTTGATCAAGGACCCATTTCAAAACAATAAAATAACTCACATTAAAGAGGGAACTAGAGAAAATCTAGTACACTAAAAACCTCCAAAATAGAGAAAATGAAATGGAGGTGTAAAGAACACAAGAAGGTCCTTAAAAGATTAAACTCCGAAAAATCCCTACAAGATAGCACCTATGTGTTTCTTTGCAAAGAAGAGACAGACAATAAGGAATTTCACATGGTGAATGCTATAGTAGGTTATTTTACAAAAAAGATGCATCCTCATTTCTAAAGATAGAAACCTTTAACTACCAAAGTACTGATTATTATTTCGGTGGGACACATGAAGGCCTCAAGATGAAGGAATCTAGAAAAAAAATAATGTTTCTCAAAGTTGATACCGAACCCTGACAATGTCATACATTATTTGAGAATTGTGACAGTGAACAATGTGGTTTGTTCATATGTAAATTATAAAATGTCAAAATAGTAGCATAAAGAGTTCAAGAAAGAACTAAAGAATACAAACCAAGAGATGATAGAACGTAATGTGGGTTGTCATCATGAATAAGAAATATGTTCTTAATATTTTCATCAAGATTGAGAATAGAAAAAATGTAAACAAATGATGCTTCAATTATAAGATGATATCTCACAAATCAAGAAGACAAGCATGAACTTGTTGGATGGAATATGTAGCAATTAAATAATTCATGATCTTCGTTAAAATGATGAGTGAAGGTGAAAAATTTGTTATCAATACAGGAGGCAATAAAGAGGTGTAGTAGGAGAAGGCTCTATATCTTCAAAAAAATCATGATAGTTCCAATAAACAAGTTATTCTTCAATATCATCATCACAATCAAGGGATTTGGAACAATGTCCATAATGAGATCATCTAGGAATGAAGGTTCAATGATATCTCGATAGATATTACACAATGTGGTCTAATGACCACAAGAACAATAAATTTGTTAAAATGAACATAATGAATGGTCTGCAAAAAAATCAATCAATCCTATTACAAGATAATTTTTACCTTCCTATGTAGATTTCTATTAGTGTGTACTTTCTTTAGGAATTGGCCCATACAAACATGGATTAGATGAGGCTATTGATTATGCTTTAAGATACCATTGTATCAACAAATTTAGTTTCCTTCTTTAAAAGAAATGAAAGGGTTGATTTTTTATACCATTTATTGAATTAGATAGATTGCCCCTTAGAAAATTTAGAACTTTATTTTAGTTTATTTATTAAGAAAGTACACATGCATTATCCCTCAACATAGATACATAAAAGTGTCACTTTATAACTGAATGGATGTAAATTTGTGAAATTCGAGTGAGAATATAAACCCGCCTAAGAAAAATGGAAACATCTCTTAGAATAGATATATATGAGAGAAAGTTTCCCAAATTTTAAGAAATAACTTTTTACACTGATAATATCTTTTTTTCTTCTCTTTTTTGTTTTGTTTTTTTTGTTTTTAATGATTAAAATCAATAAAAAAGCACAATGAAATGGCTGCTCAAATTGTTTTTAAAACTAATGCTCGTCTCCTAAAGACAAGGCAACCTATCCCTTATATACTATCAATTACTAGAAACAACCCAGAAGTCACTGTACAAATAGGTAAACTTGGAAAGCCTCAAACAATATGTCTACATGAGAATATTCCAATGTCTTATCCTATTTTTTAGTATACTAGTAGTACTCATTAAGTAATTATAATAAAAGAGCTTCCTTTTATTTTATTTTATAAATTTTATATGATAAAAAACTTTCAATGAATTGAATGCATTCCCAACAAATGTCTTAAACCATATGTTACTTTTGAAAACTCACAATTTAAAATTGACTACAAAGATATAATGATTTTATATTATAGAGTTCATTTTTATTTTAGTTTATATAGGTTTCATAACAAACCCATATAATCGTCTAGCTGCGTGATATGGGAACACAAGTCTTAGGTTGAAATCTCTTGAACTTACAATTAAGGACCAAGGGAAATTCATCTCGTGCAAGTCATTTAGAACATGATCCTGAAGTCATCTCTTATGGAATTGGAGTCTTGCATTAAAAAAGACTTTATTATTACTAACCACATTAGAACCATTTAACTTCATCAATGCTCATCTTTAACTAAAATATTTATCCTAAAATAAGTATTACCACAAAATTGTCATCCACTCATTTATTTGTGACATCAAATAGACGATTATGCATCTTGCTATATGAAAAGACAAGGAATGTAGTGGTGAATAATTTAATGGTTATAAATGATCACAATGCCACGTTGAGAGCCATAACCGCCACTACAACCAAAATGACAATCAGAACAAATTTAAATTTATTACTTTAACAAATGTTGTTGGGAACCTCTCATGGATGGTTATAATGGAGGTCAAGAGACAAATAGCACAATCACAAGAACTTGAGGACGAACGTTCGTTTGTTCTGTACTTCTACGATTCACAAAAAAACAAAGCTTGAATGGAAAGAAGATAGTATTCAGGATAATCTCTTTGCACACAATAGATATTGCTGTCCCACTAGCAAAGGGAACTTTATAACGTGTTTAAATTACTAAGGGCCCTTGACCCATGTTTGACACATAATTAACTCAGTGCAATGCGGAGGTGATGGAGGAAACAATATATCATCATTCCTTTCGTCTCTAGCCCAGAAAACAGGGATGATATTTTAAAGAATGTGATGACTTTTTTGAGCTGGTATGTATAGTGATGAAATTGAATAAGACGATGACGATTATGACGATACTGATCATTTCAATGAGAGCATGTGAGAAATAATGTAGCTAAATCCATATCCCTTTGGAACAGACCAAATGTGGAGCTTGTAAGAGTTATTATTAATACAATTTTAACGCAAAAGATATGACCTAATGAAAATGATTAAATCCTCACATGGAATGCCATAATGGCTAGCAACGATAAAATCTTCGACATAAGTGAAAGATCATAGACTCTCTCCAATCAAATTTTATGTATTTTTATTCAGATTTAGAAAGGCAGCATAAACTAAGAACGAAAAGTGATTGTCATATTTGGATTTAAGTAGTGTACAAAAGGCATCACTTTTCCTTACAGTTTTCAAAGCAAGAATCCAAAGTTCAATTTTAAAATGAACAAGAACTTTATTGGCAAAAGAACAAATTATGCAACCAATACCAGTAATTTGACTGACCATAATATAGGGACTCTGTTTTAGTAATTTAACTTCAGTGTTTATTTTTTCTGTTGTTGGACGAAAGTAGCAATCTTATAAGGAGTCATCTCAAGTAATCAAGGATTGGAGAGGAGCGTAAGTTGTGAAAGTGAGCGAGCTACAACACTTGGTATTTTCATTGAAGAGCACTAACAGAAAATTGGATAAAGATTTCTTCAATTATATTTAAGGATTTCTAGAGGTTAGATTGACCACTACAAGTGGGTGTTCAGTTTGAAAGGAAAGTTATTATTGATATTTTTACTTTTAGCTTTTTCATTCTGATGATAGATCATGGAGTGTGATCTGAAACATTGATGCAGAAATTTCTACACAATTGAATCGTGATATAAAGACACACAATTAACATTATGATCTATTGATGTTGATTGAAAAAAGAAAATAATATTTCTGTGTTCTTCAAAATATTATAACTATTAAAATGTTTGGATATGTCTATTTGTTTTTTTTGTGTGTGTGTGTTTTGGCATTTCATATCTCTTTTTGTAGACCTTGTGCGTTAATGAATCTAAATTGAAGAAAATCTACCATGTGAAAGGATTAAAGGACATTAAAAGGAGAACTTAAATTTTATGGACTGTATAACACCATTTGGATTGATATAGATAAACGTATAGATGTCTAATAGTGAGAACATTAAACAATATAAGAAATTCCACACAATACTTCTAGAATATGTTCATCACTTTGAATCATTATATTCATCCCTTCAATCAAGGGAATTGCATCATTATTTGAGCGCTCTTGACCCATGCTTTATTGAATCCTATCCAACTAATGATCAAGCTTCCCCAATTGACCAATAGTTACTTCAGCTAAGGAGTCATACTCATCGTGAGAAGCTTTGAAGATATGGCTCTCCACATTGTTAAGTATGATGTGTTTAGAAATAGATAATTTACCCAATTCCACATGGAATAGTTAGTCAAGTCAAGCTCAATACCCTTGCTATTTAAATATTGGGAAGCCATAAGTCTAATAACTCTTCTCACAAAGTTATTAGATTTAGGAGAAATGGTAATGAAATTCATGCACAAAGGTAAATAGAAAATATATGATTAAATAATGTAAACTCCCAATATATTATATAATTAACCATTGCACAAATGATATAGTTCAAAAATGATTGTAAATTGGAATTAACTAAGCATATAAATCGCATGTAAACATGAGAATCAAAAGTAATAAAAATGTAAGATGCATCAATCTCACCAAAATGTAATATTGAAGAAAAGGAAGATGGGAGTATACACTAGTTTATGCATGCATACTAGGAAGTAAAACTGATTTCCTTCTTTTTTTTAATATATTAAGGAGAGTGAATATACTTGGGCCAAAATCAAATCTGAATGAAAGGATTAGGAACAAAATTGATCGAACACTCCTTGTTTGA
>MU224365.1:1391952-1411893 GCA_018584345.1 Thuja plicata
ATATATGCAAACAAGGGTTATAAATTTGGAGAAAGGAGACAAAGAGGAACCTATGTCTGAAATTTAAACTAAACTCAAGAGGTTAATATTAGTCAAGATGAACTTGATCCAAGTATCAAATGTTGGTCAAATTTGTGTTTCCAGGATCAAGATGATGCGTAGAACCTTCACTAAAGAATCTGTTAGAAAAGCACCATAAACTTTTGGGCAAGCCAACATCAACCCTAATTTTCTCGATCTATGAAATCTCAATCTATATACTTTTGCCTACTCTTCCTAACTCCATATTGAAATATATTTTTATATTGTCACCTACACATTTAAAAATATAGAGAAATTTTTGGTTTGAGAGGGGCTTTCCTAGGTCAAAGCTTCATTTTTTAATTAACCATGAAATTTAATTGAAATGGAATTTAATTTAAAGCATGCTTTGAAGTGGCAGAAGATAGATCTGAAATTGAAGTGCTTAAATGAAACCTTATACCTTCATGAGTCTTCTTTGTTTTGAATTCTTCATGAAAATTTTGATTTTAACTTGTGTTATTGACTTTATAATTGCTTGATCATGGAGGTCATCTTGAATACTTAATTTTTGAACTTTATTTCTTGGTAAATGTCTTAATAATCCTTGATTTCTTTCTTAATAGTAGGATGGGATATGTGTTGTGACTTTGAATATGAGGTGATATTTCAAATGAGGGTATTAGGCTTTCTTTTATACATATGCTCATGAAATATATTGTAATTTTTTAAGTAGGTTGATACATAGGAGTAATTCCTATCCCGACAATCTAACTTTTGGAGGGTCTGAAATTGGACACTATTTTGTAGTTCAACGACATTGTAAGAACCATTGCCATAGTTCAAGGGAACCCCAAGAACTATTTACCTTCTAATCAAGGATGAGTCAAGGACGAGAGACCAATAAGTAAATATAGTTTCTAGATTAAAGCTGGTGCAAAAAGAATAAAAAATGATCAAAGATGGAAGGCTATAAATGGTAGAATGAGACCTAGGTGAGCGTGAAATTTTATAGGGATAAAATTAATGATTCTATAGTTTGTAATTAAAATTATGACATGAATTAATGTTTATATCAGATAAAAAATTAAGTTCTAGAGTTATACATTGATGATATGTATGTAAAGTTTCAAAAAATAGAAGACTTAAAATTACAAAGTATGTACTTATATTTCACATAATATTTCAATTATATATAATATATATTGCTAGAAAATTGCTACCTATCAAAGCCATATTTGTAAAAGGTGAGATATTTTGACAAATAAAAACATCGATTGGTCCTCGTGACTTAAACAATCAAACCCCCTTATAAATTATAAAAATAGAAATATGTAAGAAGAGGCCTATGACCTTTTACCAAAAAATAAGAAGAAGAGAGGAAGACAAAGATAAATAAAATACAATTAGGATTGAATTGGCCAAGTTTTGAAGATGTTCAAAAACATATATTGTGCAAAGTATAAAATCTATGAACTAGAATAGTGACATTCAAATTAATGCAACTAAAGTAAGAATAAACATAAAACTAAGCACCCAAAAATGAAAATTTACTTTACAAGAGATCTTCATTAGAGAAAATATCTTATAGCTGGGTAAAAATATTTTTTATTAATAATCCTTTGTAAGAATTGTTTCAACTATTAGATTAACATTCCCCAAGAACAAGGCTTGATAAAGGACCCATTTCAAAACAAAAAAAAAACTCACATTAAAGAGGAAAATGGAGAATATCTATTACAAAAAAAACCTCTGAAATAGGGAAAATGGAATGGAGGTGAAAATAACACAAGAAGGTCCTTAAAAGATGAAACTCCTAAAAATCCATACAAGATAACACCTATGTATTCCTTTGCAAATAAGAGAGAGACAATAAGGAATTTCACATGGTGAATGGTATAGTAGATTCTTTTTCTAAAAATGATGCATCCTCGTTTCTAAAGATAGAAACTTTTAACTACCAAAGTATTGAATTCTTATTTCAGTGGGACAAATGAAGGCATCAAGATGAAGAAATCTAGGAAAAAAATTATGATTCTCAAAGTCAATACTAAACCCTGACAATGTTATATAGTATTTGAGAATTGTGACAGGGAAGTGTGTGATTTTTTATATGTAAATTATGAGATGTCAAAATGGCAGCATAGAGAGTTCAAGAAAGAAATAAAGAATACAAACCAAGAGATGATGGAACATAATGTGGGTTGTGATCATGGATAATAAATATGTCCTAAATATTTTCGTTAATATTGAAAATTGAAAAATGTAAATTAATGATGATTCAATTATAAGATGATATCTCACAAATTAGGAAGACAAGTATGAACTTGTTGGATAGAATGTGTAGCATGAAAATAAATCATGATCTTCATTAAAATGACAACCGGAGGTGAAAAAATTGTTTTCAATAGAGGAGGCAAGAAAGAAGTGTAGTAGGAGAAGGCTCTATATCTTCAAAAAAAACATGACAAATCCAATAAACAATTTAATCTTTAGTATCATCATCACAAAAAAGATCACAATCAAGGGAGTTGGAACAATGCCCATAATGAGATCATCTAGGAATGAAGGTTCAATGATATCTCCATAGATATACCATAGTGTGGTCTAATGATCACGAGAACAATAAATTTTTTTATAATGAACATAATGAATGGTTTGCAAAAAAATCAATCAATCCTATTACTAGATAATTTTTAATTTCCTATGAAGATTTCTATTAGTGTGTACTTGCTTTAGGAAATGGCCCATATAAATATGGAATAGATGAGTCTATTGGTTATGCTTCAAGATACCATTGTTTCAAGACATATAGTTTCCTTCTTTAAAACTAATGAAAGGGGTTGATTTTTTATACCATTTATTGAATTAGATAGATTACCCCTTAGAAAATTTAGAACTTTATTTTAGTTTATTTATTAAGAAAGTACACATGCATTATCCCCCAACATAGCTACATAAAAGTGTCACTTTATAATTGAACGTATGTAAATTTGTGAAATTAGAGTGAGAATATAAACCCGCCTAAGAAAAATGGAAACATCTCTTAGAATAGATATATATGAGAGAAAATTTTCAAAATCCTAATAAATAATTTTTTACACTGATAATATCCTTTTTGTGTTTTTAATGATTAAAATCTATAGAAAAGCATAGTCAATTGGATGCTCACATTGTATTTAATAATAATGCTCGTCTTCTGAAGATAAGGCAGCCTACCCCTATATACCATCAATTGCTAGAAACAACCCAAAAGTCATTGTACAAACACGTAAATTTGGTGAGCCTCAAACATTATGTCTACATGGGAGTATTCCAATGTCTTATCTTATTTTTTCAGTATACTATTAACACTCATTAAGTAATTATAATAAAAGAGCTTCCTTTTATTTTACTTTTTGAATCTTATATGATAAAAAATATTCAATGAATTGAATGCATTCCCAACAAATGCCTTAAACCATATGTTACTTTTGAAAACTCAACTTTTAAATTGAGTACAAAGATATAATGATTTTAAATTATAGATTTCATTTTTATTTTAGTTTGTATAGGTTTCATAACAAACCCATATAATCATTTAGCTGCGTGGTATGGGAGCAGAAGTCTTAGGTTGAAATCTCTTGAACTTAGAGCTAAGAACCAAGGGAAATCCATCTCGTGCAAGTCATTTAGAACATGATCTTGAAGTCATCTCTTATAGAATTAGAGTCTTGCATTAAACAAGACTTGATTATTACTAACCACATTTAGAACCATTTAACTTCATGAACAATCATCTTTAGCTAAAATATTTTCCCTAAATTAAGTATTACCATAAAATTATCATTCTGAGTGACATCAAATAGGCAATTATGCATCTTGCTATATGAATAGACAAGGAATGTAGTGATGAATAATGTAATGGTTATAAATGATCACAATGCCAAGTTAAGATTCATAACCGCCACTACAACCAAAATGACCATTAGAACAAATTTAAATATATTACTTTAACCAATGTTGTTGGGAACCTCTCATGAATGATTATGATGGAGGTCCATAGACAAATAGCACAACCACAAGAACTTGAGGACGAACGTTCGTTTGTTCTGTACTTGTATGATTCACAATAACAACGCTTGAATGGAAAGAAGATAGTATTCAGGATAATCTTTTTTTGCACATAATAGATATTGTTGCCCCACTAGCAAAGGGAACTTTATAACGTGTTTAAGTTACTAAGGGTTCTTGACCCATGTTCGTCACATAATTAACTCAGTGTAATGCGGAGGTGATGGAGGAAAACATATATCATCATTCCTTTCGTCTCTAGCCCATAAAACAGGGATGATATTTTAAACAAAGTGATGCTTTTTTTGAGCTGGTATGTAAAGTGATGAAATTGAATAAGACGATGACGATTATGACGACAGTGATCATTTCAATCAGAGCATGTGAGAAATAATGTAGTTAAATCCACATCCTTTCAGAACAGACCAAATGTAGAGCTTGTAAGAGTTATTATTAATACAATTTTAACGCAAAAGATATGACCTAATGAAAATGATTAAATCCTCACATGGATTGCCATAATGGCTAGCAACGATAAAATCTTCGACAAAAGTGAAAGATCATAGACTCTCTCCCATCGAATTTTATGTAGCATATTAATACGTTTAGATGACGTGTCCTATAGCTGAAATTTTAGTTATTTACTATTTATAAGGTATTTAAAGCCTTTTTGACACAATTTTGATTTATAATTAACCAAGAAAAACTCCCTCTTGAGCCCAGAACCATTTTCGAAGTATATTAAGAGTATAATTGATGTTAACACATTCTTATTGCTGTACCAATTTACAACCAAAGTTTTTCTAGGTTTTATTTAGTTTTTTTGTGTTAACTTAATTTTGTTAATTAGGAATTGATCAAATTCTTGGTATCATCTATAAATACTATATTTCAAAGGAGTTTTTGGATTTAAATGTACACATTATATAATATTCTATCATTTTTTTATGATAAGCAAAAATAAAAATAAAAATGAAATGATAGCTTATGAAATTCAATCATAAACTTGAAGTGGAAATTTTCACATAAGAAAATCCAGAATTAATGCATACTAATATTCTGAACTGTGAAAGTTATGTCTGCCATTACATTTTATACCGGTTATCTGTAATAATTCATGTGGAAACAAAGATTGCAGTTGTACAATAGTAAGATAGATAAAAATATATTGAATTTTAAATCTACATAAATGTCCTTCAACTAGGCCTCTGAAATGTACGAAACCATTCAAATCGATGATTATGCAGAGATGAATTACAGAATCTATTCCATATTAAATGAATGTGTCGTCAAAATTTCACCACCAGAAGATGTCATTGAAATTACTAAGTGTGGTAGAAAGTAGAAAAAGTCTTCGGATAGAAGGAAAATCTGATTTGACTGGCGTTGTTGGTACTATCTTTTACAAGTTTGAAAAAATCAAAGCCCACTAGTAAAGTTTAACAATATCAAAGCCATACTTAAAGATTCTGGTCGGGTATTAATTATACGACAAATGTGGCTCTTTGATTTGGTTCAATGAATTGAGTCGCATTTTTATTCACATTTAGAACGGCAGCATAAACTAAGAACGAAAGGTGATCGTTATTTTTGGATTTAAGTAGTGCACAAAAGGCATCGCTTTTGCTCATATTTTTCAAAGCAAGAATCCTAAGTTCAATTTTAAAAAAAACAAGAACTTTATTGGCAAAAGAACAAATTATGCAACCAATACCAGTAATTTGATTGACCATAATATAGGGATTCTGTTTTAGTAATTTAACTTTAGTGTTTTTTTTTCTGTTGTTGGACGAAAGTAGCAATCTTGTAAGGAGTCATCTCAAGTAATCAAGGACCGGAGAGGAGTTTAAGTTGTGAAAGTACGCGAGCTACAACACTTGGTATCTTCATTGAAGAGGACTAACAGAAAATTGGATATAGATTCTTTATTTTAAATTATATTTAAGGATTTCTAGAGGTTAGATTGACTACTACAAGTGGGTGTTCAGTCTGAAAGCAAAGTTATAATTGATATTTTTTCTTTTAGTTTTCTCATTCTGATGATGGATCATACAGTGTAATCCAAAATATTGAGGCAAAAATTTCTACACAATCGAATACAGAAATAAAGACACAGGTATCATTATGATCTATTAATGTTTTTTATTAAGGTTAAAACGGGTTTTGAAGGGGCCCCAAAACCCTTTACAAGCAAATTTTTAAGGGGATTTGTAACCCCACTAAGACGAAACGCTGCAAAGGATAATACATTTAAAACAAGCAGCCCAAATCTAGAACACAAACATCAACTAATAAAGATGAAACACTAATGCCCCAACTGTCCAGAAACCAGAGGAAAAGCCCGAAGCCTCACATCAAAGAGAAATTGCTGGAGTTTTAAAGCTCACCAAACAATTTTCTAGGATTTTTACATGGAACCCAAAAACCTCAGGGCCAACCAAGAGAATCTCCCCAAGAGAAAGGACAAAGAAGAAATAGTCTCCTCCATAGGTCAGCCCAGCCCCAAAACTTGCCTTTAACCTTAATAAAAAACACCCAGCAACCAGGATGGGTCCTTGAGAATTGTTAGTGTCCATCTGCAAACTTGATGTAGGAGCATCTTGGGTCATTGGCAATCCTGCTCAACCAAAAAGATGTTTACTTTGTTTTGTAGTTGTCTTATGTTGCTCGGGTTCTTGCTTTACCGATGGGTCTCGGTGATCTCTTTACCGATGAGTTTTCTAATGCTTGGGTATGTTCTTATCGATGAGTTACTATTGCTCCGGTATGCTCTTACCGACGGGTTCTCTGATACTCGGGTATGCTTTTACCGACGGGTGTTGATATTCGGTGATCATCTTCCCGGGATGTTTATCCTGATCTGGCCGACTTCTACATTTAATTTTTGTTGCTGAATTAATGTGGGGTTTCTCGTTGAGATCTGTGTGGACCTAAATCTGGGTCCCTGTTAGAAATTTGAGTGCCGACCTCTTTGGTGGACACTTGTATATATTCTTGTGTATGTTCTTAGTTTAGGTATCAGTCTTAGAGCAAGAAAGCAAATGTTTGGATATTGATATCGAAGGTTTGTCATCTCTGTTGTATGAAGGTCAATCTGTAATTCATTTTTATGTATATGGCCGAAACCAAGAAGGCCTTACAGCCCAGCATTTAATGATTTTGAACAATTAATATAAAGGATCTCTAATGTTTCTTCTCTCATTGTGTGTTGTTCGGCTTCCACATTGGTTCTGCAAGTTGGTTGGTAATTGGGAGAGCCTTTGGCCCCATCTCCAATCCCCCCTCCTCGAGTCAGGTGGTATCAGAGCATTGGTGAGATCTAAGTTCATTCTTGTAAACCCTAACCCTAGTTGGTATTGTTGTGGGGTAGCAGATTGTGATCTGACCTAAAATTGCAGAGGGATTCAAGATGGTTCATGGGAGAGGAAATGAAGATCCAGGTCTAGCTGATATGCTTAGACAGATGGCTACAAGATTGGAAGTTGTTGAGAAAGTCCAGTGCAGAGGAAGACATCCTGAGGATGTTAGTAATGATGAAATTGAAGAGGTTCAAGGTGAAGTTGCACCTGCACCTGTGATGAATCAGGAAGAAGAAAGATTCCTAAGAGCTTTGACAAGTTTGAAATCCACACCTCAGTTTAATCCGGTTGAGTATAGTGAAAAATTAGATTCTGGTAAATTGATGGTCTAGGAGCACCTAGGTAGGGCTAGAAAGGAGCCTAGGGCTTCTATTTTATTTTTGGCTTGTAGTGGTCCTAGCCAAACCACTAGTGCAATAAGGGGACTAAACAAGTCCTAGTGTGAAGTGTGTTAGTGTAGGATGCCTTAATAGGTCCTTAGTGACCTTATTTGCAAGATTGTCCACATTAGGTCAAATAGGGTGTTTTATGCATTATGATGTCAAATTGGACAAGTAAGGGATTTGAGGTCTTATTTCAATGTTATAACACCTTAGATAGGTATTTGGTTAATTTTGGTGGACTTATGACCAAGTTTGGATAGCAAATCCAAAAAGATAAATAAGTTGTCAATGTTGTCATTGACAACATTTATTGCATGATTGCAACTTCGAGCAATTGGTTTCATAACTGTCTGAAACCGTTGATTCTGTATTTTGGTCAACTACTTAAGGCTATCCCTGACCTTTTGAAAGGGTTGGTTGGTTTTTGTAAGTGTGTGTACAGACTGGTTAAAATAGAAAGAACAATCACAATTATTGTTTTTCTAAGAAATTGGTGTTTTAATGGATTGAATTAAGTATTGTAATCCATGGAAGTGTTAGAGTAGGTGGTTTTAAGTTTTTGTGTGGTATTGGATTTCCATTTTGTAAACTTTTAGTTAGTCTTGTAAAGTATTTTGTTTTATGTCCAATCGTTGGTCTGAACCAGGCAAATGGTGAAGATGGGGTCATAGATCCTCTTCCCACCGTGTAATCTGCATGGGCCTTTGGGATTAGGGAGGTGACTCCATGTACATATTTTACAATTAAGGAGGGGTCCTCAAAAGCATGGGAGCTATTTTTAATGTGATTCCCTAGGCGAGCCAGAGTTGCATGGCTAGCGATCACAGAAGGTTGCAGAGCTAATGGAAGGGATTGAAAGAATTCAGTGCTTAAATCAGTGATTTTGGAGAGGTAGTGTGATGTGTGAAGGAGCCCCAAATCAAAGGAGAGGTTTGGGTGAGGAGTTTAGTGTGCCAAGAACAAGTTCTTCTGTGCATACAGACTTAATGCTTAGAAACCCTAATTTTTAGGCATGATTATAGGAGTCACTGTACGGACACTTTGGAGCAACAAGACCTAGAAAATATTTAGTGTCTTGATAAAGGGTATCCTTATCCAGTGTTAGTTTTCCAACTTGTTAAGGATTTTTACAAGTTATTGCAGAAAAAGAGCCTAATTAGGCCTAATGCTTGTAGCCCTATTTTGGGTGAATTTGGCTTTGTTCTAGGAACTCGTTTAGGTTTTTAGTGCAAAGGAAGTTTGTGAACATTAGATTAGATCCAATTAACAATCTAGGAGACTACCTCTCCATATGGAATATTTTTGGATCCATTTGGATCAGTTTGTGAAGATGGAGCAAGAAGGGCTATTAAGAGCCTAGGGTAAGTTGTGAAGAGTTGTTCTACTTAATTGGTGTTCACAAGTTGAAGGGAGTAGGTTCTTGAGCAGAGAATCCTAAGGAGAGTAGGGTTAGTTTATAACCCTAATAGGACATAGGAGTGGCCTAAGGATACCCTAAAGGAAGATAGGGTAGAGAAAGACTTGTGTTACATTAGAGTGGTATCAGAGCAAGTTAAAGACTTGGGAAGTCAGTGTATGTCTGTAGCTACTGGTGAATCAGTAGGAGAGTCAATCATGGTAAAAATGCAAAGTTAGCTAAAGAGGTGGATGAGAAAAAGAAGAAAAATAGACTCCTTGAAGAAGCCTTGGAAGGAATGAAGATAAGGCTAGAAGAAGTTGCCAATGCAGCAACTAGAAACAAAGAAGTTGAAAGCAGTGATAGGGGTAAAAAGATAGCAGAGGAAGAAATTATACCTGAACCAGACCCTGTTTTGAATGAAGATCCCTTGATAAAATCCATAAAAGCCCTAGGAGGAAAGGCATTGGAAGGTATACCACTGTTTAGTGGAAAGATGGACACAGAAGCAGTAATGGATTGGATTGAAGGAATGGAAAACCATTTCGAGTGTGAAGGAGTAACTGAAGCACAAAAGATCAAGGTGGCCAAATCAAGACTAAGAGGGTCAGCCCTAGCATGGTGGAAATACCTTCAAGATGAGAGGGTTACAATGTGTAAGCAACCCATAGCCAATTAGAATGCAATGGTGACCAAGCTAAAAGAGAATTACCTTCCTAAGGACTATGAGATCCAACTTCATAGGAAAAGATAGAATTTGAAGCAAAAAGACTTAGATGTGGCCTCATATACAGAGGAATTCCAAAGATCGTGTCTTAGATCTAAGAAAAAAGAATCAATCAAAGTTGCTAGGTACTTGGGTGGATTGAAATAGAACATCCAAGAAGAAATTAGTTTGTGGACGCCAACCACAGTGCAAAGGTGTCATCAATTAGCCCTAAGAGTAGAGGAAAAGAACAAGAAGAAGGGTGACTCTAACTTCAAAAACAGAGGTAGAGGAAGAGACCAAAGGGGTCAAAAAGGAGGCTATCAAGGTAGAGGCAGTGAGAAAAGGACACAAGGTGAGAAAAAGCTGAGAGAGCATAGTACTGAAAGCACTCCAAGAGGGGGCTTTAATAGAGGCAGGGGAAATCAAGGTGGTCCAAGCAGAGGGAGAGGAGGTAGAAGTAACTCATACTTTGCAAGTATGAAGTGTTACAACTATGGTCAATTAGGCCATCTAGCATATAGGTTCCCTGACAAGCCTACCACTTCAAATCATGACAAGAGAGTGGCTTCTTCTCATGAGGACACTGCAAGAGTCAAAGCACCTAAGATTGACCATCTAGATTCAGAGATGGGTGAAAACTTAATGTTTAGAAGGGTATTGATAAGACAACCAAGTATAGATGAACCCAAGCATAGGAGGGCTTTGTTTAGGATAAGATGCAAGATCCTTGGAAAAGTTTGCAAGGTGATAGTGGATTCTGGCTCCACTGACAATATCATCTCACAGGAAGCACTCAACAAACTCAAGTTGACCAAAGTACCCCATGTGAATCCCTATAAGGTGACATGGCTCAACAAAGGCCAAAGTGTATTGATAGATGAGCAGACATGGGTGGAGATCTCTATAGCAGGGTATAAGGAAAAAATCTTGTGTGACATCCTATCAATGGATGCTTGTCATTTGCTGTTAGGAATACCTTGTCAATTTGACAATGGGGCAATGTATGATGGGAAGGAGAATTCCATCACATTCAAGAAAGGAGGAAAAACTTTCAAGATTCAGTCTTTGCTAGAAGAAGAGGAGCCACAGCCTAAAACTCCTAACATCATGTTGTGTAGTGGAAAGGAGTTTGTGAGGGATCTCAAGAATGATGAGAATGAAGGGTATGCTATTGTATTAAGACCTAAGGAGGAAGAAAAACTAGTCAAGGAGTTATTAGCATCAGAGATACAGATATTGCTTGAGAAGTATAAACACATAGTGAGTGATGGCACTCCTGCTACCTTACCTCCTAGGAGAGTAATAAGTCATCAGATAGACTTTGTTCTTGGTGTGTCTTTTCCTAATAAGGCAGCTTATAAGCTAACCCCTGATCAAAATTTGGAAGTTGCAAGGCAAGTACAAAAACTCTTGAATCAAGGCTTGATCAAAAGGAGTATAAGCCCATGTGCAGTCCTGGTTGTGTTGGCATCCAAGAAGGGAGGAAAACAGAGACTTTGCACAGATTCAAGGGCTATAAAAAGAATCACAATAAGGTATAGGTTCCCCATACCTAGGATTGAGGATCTCAAGGATTGCCTTGGAGGGGCAATGTACTTTACCAAATTGTATTTGAAGAGTGGTTATCACCAAATTAGGGTGAAAGAAGGGGATGAATGGGAAATGACATTCAAGACCATAGATGGGTTATTTGAATGGCTTGTGATGCCATTTGGCCTCACAAATTCTCTAAGCACATTCATGAGGCTCATGAATGAAGTCCTCAAGGACTTCATGGGGAATTTTGTAGTGGTATATCTTGATGATATACTGATATTTAGCAAGACAAGGGAGGAGCATATCAAGCATGTAGAGGCAGTGTTGCAGATATTACATGAGGAGAAATTGGTTATCAACCTTGAGAAATGTGAGTTATTCAAGAAAGAACTAGTATATTTGGGCTTTTTAGTGTCCAAAGGATCCTTGAAGATGGATCAAGACAAAGTGGCAACTATCCTAAACTGACCTCCACCTACCACAACAACTGAGGTAAGAATTTTTCATGGCTTATCCCAATTTTATAGGAAATTTATCAGGAACTTTAGTGGTATTTGTGCACCTTTATTAGAAACCATGAAGGGTGGGGTCAAAACTAAGTTTAGGTGGACCTTAGAAGTAGAGAAATCCTTTGAGTTGTTGAAGAAACAAGTAGCCACTCAACCTGTCCTACAATTTCCAAGCTTTGATAAATTATTTACTATTGAGTGTGATGCTAGTGGAATGGCAGTAGGGGGTGTATTGAGTCAAGAAGGTAGGCCAATTGCCTTCTTTAGTGAGAAATTAATACTCTTTTTATGACTTGGAACTATATGCTTTAGTTCAGTCCCTTAGAAAATCGAGGCATTATCTATTGCCGAAAGAATTTGTTGTGTTTACTAACAACCAAGACCTTAGTTACATCAATACTCAAGAGAAACTAAGCAATAGACATCTGAAATGGATGGAGTATTTGCAAGCATTTACATTTACAATTAAGCATAAGAAAGGGAAATTGACCAGGGTTGTAGATACACTAAGAAGGATATTGTTGACATTCCAAGAATTCTAATTGAATAGCATTGGGATTGATAGTTTTATAGAACTCTATAAAGCAGATGAAGATTTTTGTGAAGCATACAAGGTGTGTGTTGACTTTCATAATCACTTTCATAGAAATTTTTTTGATTTTACTTTGCAGAATGGATTGTTATTAAAGGGAAATCAGTTATGTGTGCCAAGAGGCTCCATGAGAGAGAATCACGTACAAGAGAAATACAATGGGTGTTTGAGTAGCCACTTTGGTATGAACAAAACCTTGGAGCTTGTGCAAAGGTTCTACCATTGGCCAAAATTGGTCAGAGATGTTACAAGGTATGTGGAGAAGTGTGTCATATGCATGAAAGCCAAAGGAGGAATTAGTAATGCAGGTTTATATAAACCTTCGCCAGTCCCTAACAGGCCATGGGAGTGTGTGAGCATGGACTTCATAGTAGGTCTACCCAAAACAAAGCAAGGAGATGACAACATTTATGTAGTGGTTGACAGATTTAGTAAGATGGGACATTTCATTCCCTGCAAGACTACACATGATGCTAATCATATAGCATTTTTTTTTTATAAAGAGATTGTGAGAATTCATGGCTTACCCCTAAGTATTGTTTAAGATAGGGATGTGAAATTTATGAGCCATTCCTAGAAAACTTTGTTGAATAGATTGGGAACCAACTTGTCTTTTGGTTCAGCTTACCACCTTCAGACTGATGGCCAAACTGAGGTGGTCAATAGAGTGTTGGGTAACCTATTGAGGTTCCTAACTAAGGATTATGGTCAGACATGGGATGTGGTTATTCCCCAAATAGAATATGCCTACAATGAGAGTAAGAACAAAATGACAGGGAGAAGCCCATTTGAGATAGTTTATGGGATGCACCCAAGGGGTGTGTGTGAGCTTAGGGATCTTGGAGGCATAGATTACAGGAGTGGACATGCTGAGGAATTCACTCAAACCATGAAGGAGATACAAGAACAAGTCAAGAAGACAATCCAAGACAGTCAACAAAATTTGAAGGCCAAAGTTGATGAAAAGAGGAGAGACATTCAGTTTGAGGTAGGTGACTATGTGATGGTTCATTTGAACAAATCTCAGTTACAAAAGGGTCTCCCTACTAAAATTCAGATAAAGAGGGTGGGACCTTGCAAAATCTTAGCCAAATATGGGGCTAATGCATATAAAATAGACCTACCTACTGAGTTGAGCATATCTCCCATGTTCAATGTACAAGACTTGATCTAATTCAAAGCGAAGATAGCAGAGAGTGGTCAAAATAGTCAAGGGGTCAGTGGTGATGTTGAGGCTATTGTATTACCTCCTAAGTCATAGTTGGAAGCTGACAGAGTTCTGGACTCAAGATTCAAGAAAACTACAAGGCACAAGGTGTACATGGAACACCTCATCAAGTGGAAGAATAGGCCTGACTCAGAGGCCTCATTGATTGTAGAAGTAGACTTTAAAAATGTGGGCATCTCTGAAGATTTTTTGTCCACAGGAGTGACATAACTTCCCTTTGTGGGGGAGTATGGTGCAGGAGCACCTAGGTAGGGCTAGAAAGGAACCTAGGCATTTTATTTTTATTTTTTCTTGTAGTGGTCCTAGCCAAACCACTAGTGCAATAAGTGGACTAAACAAGTCCTAGTGTGAAGTGTATTAGTATAGGATGCCTTAATAGGTCCTTAGTGACCTTATTTACAAGATTGTCCACATTAGGTCAAATAGGGTGTTTTATGCATTATGATGTCAAATTGGACAACTAAGGGATTTGAGGTCCTATTTCGATGTTATAACACCTTAGATAGGCATTTGGTTAATTTTGGTGGAATTATGACCAAGTTTGCATAGCAAATCCAAAAAGATGTAAAAGTTGTCAATGTTGTCATTGACAACATTGACAACATTTGTTGCATGATTGCAACTTCGAGAAATTGGTTTCATAACTGTCTGAAACCATTGATTTTGTGTTTTGGTCAACTACTTAAGGCTATCCCCCACCTTTTGAAAGGGTTGGTTGGCTTTTGTAAGTGTGTGTATGGACTGGTTAATACAAAGAACAGTCACAATTATTGTTTTTCTGAGTAATTGGTGTTTTAATGGATTGAATTAAGTACTATAATCCATGGAAGTGTTAGAGTAGTGTTTTTTAAGCTTCTATGTGGTGTTGGATTTCCATTTTGTAAACTTTTAGTTAGTCTTGTAAATTATTTTGCTTTATGTCCTGTCGTTGGTCTGAACTAGGCAACTGGTGAAGATGGGGTCATAGATCCTCTTCCCAATGTGGAATGTGCATGGGCCTTTGGAATTAGGGAGATGACTCCATGTACATTGTTAGTGAATAGATTTTTCCTTTGGAAAGAAACATAAACAATGACTCAACATGCCCGACTAGAAGAACAAAACACACTAACAATTGGACGAGTTATCATTGATTGATAACCATCCTCTTAATTAAGAGGTACAGCTCCCTCATTGAAAGATTTGCAATGAATTGAATAACAGGATGTATCTTTAACCTGAAGATACTAAGGTTTCTAACATTCATCCATAGACATGGAATGAATGCGATTGATAGATTTAAAAAAATGGAAAGAAGAGAAAAGGCAAATAAGCAGCCACAAGACTAGCTAATCGATCTTTCGCATTATATAAGAGAGAGAGAGAGAGAGAGAGAGAGAGAGAGAGAGAGAGAGAGAGAGAGAGAGAGAGAGAGAGAGAGAGAGAGAGAGAGAGAGAGAGAGAGATATATANGAGAGAGAGAGAGAGAGAGAGAGAGAGAGAGAGAGAGAGAGAGAGAGAGAGAGAGAGTTATAAATATCTTTATGCAAAAATATGAGTACATAGAACACAAGACTACATACATCACATTCCAATGTAATAATGCAAAACTGCATCTAAAACAGGAAATAAAGAACACAATATCCTTCTAAACCAGAAACACAAATGTGCAAACCACAGGATCAAGAACACATATATCCCTCTTTATTTCAGAGACATAAAAATACAATAACAGTATTGTTCCATCCCTCTATTAGAATCAATCTGCATAAAACAAATCTCCTTCCCCTGTTACAAACTATGCTCCTTCCCTGCAGCAGCAGCCTTAGGACTAGCTGACTGAAAAAGAAGAACCCCATTTCCTTATTCACTATGCCTTTTTATTACTTGGCTATTCCCGTAACATTTCGGTTAAGTTGGTAACTGATTCTTGCACATAAATTATCTCATCTTTTATGTTATGGAAAGCTCACATAATAACTGACTGAGAAAGAAGATTAGAACTTCTCGGTTCTCTAATGTTTTATCAAACATAAAGAAATATTATACTTCATGTCTATAGTCTTAATTGAGAATAATTCCTCTTTTAATTTCCCATGTGCATGACATTTGACTGTTCTGTGCTCTACCTTGTTTCTACAGTTAAAATAAGAGTTTGTTGGCCTCTCTAAGATACCTCTACACAGTCGTTTGTATCTTTTTATTGCAAATGAATTATGCTAATCGCTTCGGTCAGATCCTATGCCATTCGTTTATCCAAAACTTGGACAAATCCAACGGTGGGGTAAAAATTTATGGCCCCCAAACTGGGACTAATTTTTTTGACCGCAAAAAATCTGTGATCAAATTTGAATCAGCAAAATCAGTTTTTGCTGCTCCATCTTTATAAACTAATAGATGGTGACCAACTCATGCTGGTTGTTATCATTTTCTTTATGCACTTAGCATTTGGCAGGCCACAGCTCATGACAAATTTGTTAAAGAGAAAACTGACACCCGATGGCATCTCTGGGATCAACCATGTAGCATTGTTTAAGGTCATTGGGTGATCAATGAGATTAAAAAGAGCATTTTGACATCATGGATACTTAGAAGGGTGGGGTCTTTGATTTTAGCATAGCAGGGCACTCTTAGTACACGAGGCCTCATCCCACTAAAATATTCCTCAGGCTGAGATGAGAAATCATCATTACATGTATCTTGGAATGTATTGATGATTTAATCCTTCAAACTCAGATCTTGAATATGAACTAGAACCGTGCTCTTGAACTTTGATCCAGGGGTTTGGAGACGCTTTTCTCTAAATTCATTGACATGTTCTTTGGAGCTGAACTTTGATTCTGCATACATGGGCTTGAACTTGAAGTTGAACTTTGAAGCTTTTGGTTTAAGTTTGAGTTCAACTCCATCTCGGGACATTATCTCTTCACCAAACAAACCTTGAAAATGTACTATTAGCAACAAAAACTGACAAGCAACCGGGACAATCAGAGAATCATTTTCAATATGACTAGCTTTAAAAGCTTAAAATTTGGGTGCTAAAAGAAAGCTAACAGCTGGCTCTGACTGGGGATGTGGACCGTGAGGGGCACAAAGAATCCAGCAATCTCTGGTAAAAGACCAGTGCTTATCCATTGGGAGAGCAGAGTCTAGGGAATAAAGAAAGGGGGCTTCTTGCAGAGAGAGAGAGAACAGGGGACAACACCAAAACAACCAAAGAAACCAACAAACAGAACAACCGATCAGCTACACTAAACACCACCAAAAACTCAGAGAGCAGCAATATTTACAAATGTACACAGGTGAGAAGAACTCACCACAGGACAAGAGCTGAGGAAAAAATTACACGAAGCCATTCACTGGCTATGAGAAGAAAGAGCCTTTTCTGAATAATGGGTCGCATTGGCATGGTGCAATCCAACACCACTTCCATTTTGCAAACTCTCCATCTTGGAAACTTAAACTGATCATGCACAAGAACTTTATCAACCAATCATCACGTCCAAAAATCCATATCTCATTATAAAATTTTGAGTTTTCTCGGGCATCCTGCGAAGAATTTCCAAGTTCCTTTCCAACAATCCAGTGAAACAAAACTTGTTCAAAAATTTCCAAAGCAGGGATCATGTCATTTTCAGCACATATACTCTTGAAATCAACACAAGCAAGAGGTTTTTTGGAATTCAAAACACCCTTGAGATAGAAGTGAGCCTTTTCAAACATAGGGTCAATCTCGGCTAGGATAAATCCATCATCCTTTGTTGTTAATAAGTTTGGAAACTCTTTATCTAAAACAAAGGAATTTGTTAGGCTTATACCTAGAGTTTTTATGAGAGAAATTCCTTCCTCATTTTCTGGGAGAAAGTGGGACAACACTTCTTCACTCTGAGATAATGTATTTGCTGAAACCTTCCATGGTCTTTGTGGCTTTCCTTGTAGTATACTTGTTTCAGCGTTCTCCATGCCAAAGGGAAATAAATAATCTTTCCCATCCGAAGGTGATCCTTGTATTTGGAAAAGAGGGTTTTCTCTAATAGTGACGTTCTCATGGGACCCTATTGGTAGGTATAATAGGTTAAGCTCACTCCAAGTCCACTTATCATTCAGCCCTTTAAATTTTTTTTTTGTCTCATTTACTTATCTGTCGGTTGCCTTGAGAATGTCTTAGATTTACATGAGCATGTGAGAGATTCTTCCTTTTGGAAATCGTTGCTGTCATAGATGAATGTGATTGTCTCTGATCCTTGAGGATTGCCTAGATGGGGTCTAACCTTAGGCTGTAAATCAGCATCTGGGCCTCTTGAGTAGCTCATATGAGTGTAGAATTCTCCTTGTGTGTCAGGTTATGACCATTCCTCTCGAGATGATTGGTAATGAAACAAAAAGGTTGCATATTCCATCTTTTCATCAGCTTGAAAGATGCCCTTTGTTTATTCCCCATGAATCCTCCCTTTGTCATACTGATCTACCATGCTTTCCTGATTAAGGTTGATGGCTGAAACCGCACTAGGAGTTTCAAAAGAAAAAGGTTCAAATATTGGATAAGATGTAATCATGGGAAAGCTTGCATTTAACTCAGTTTCAGCTGGCTCTTTCTCTATAGGAGACACACTTAGATTCATCAGATCATCTGATTGGGCATGATCCTTATTATCCTCAATGTGTGGGCAGCAGCACCCTGTCATATCAAAAGGGTTATTTTCTTCCGGTGTGACTTCTTGAGAATCCTCATCATCATATTTGACATGTAGGTGATATGATCCCATTGTATCGTGAGGATTGCTTTCAAATAAAGGAGGCATTTCCAAATCTTTTGCACCAAAGACTATCATAATTTTACAATCATAAATAAAGGATGTCGGTCTTGTTGTTTTGAGGACAAGCCTTTTCATTTTGGGTTTTACCTTCGGATGATACTATTGTTCGTAGAGGCAAACTCTTTTCCGTGAAGGTTTATCACTTGTAGGCTCATATTTTAATTTCAAATCCAGACCTGAGACTTTTGCAATGTTGTCTTGTTGAAACCAACCAGATAAAAATAAATCATCTGCAATTCTAACAGCCTCTTGCTTAGCAATTTCAAGGTCGCGTACCTTACTCCTTTTGAGATGAAATCAAACTTCTAGATGCAATGCTGCAATAAAGATCGACAACAAGTTAGCTTGGCTGGGCTGGTCAACTTGTGGAATCTTTGTCAAGGTATGATTGAATCTATCCATGAAGCTTATTATCTCTTCATCCTCTTCTTTCTAAATTTTGAAGAGTTGGCATAACAGGTAGCCCACATTGACTGCTGGTTTAAATCTCGCAAGGAATTTATTTTCTAGCACACACCAACCAGTGATGCACCCATCTTCCAAATGTTAAAACCAAACAACAGCATCACCAACAAGGGATTTAACAAATAGGTGAACATACACATCTTCTAAAACACCAATAACCCCACAGGTTGTATTGAATTCTCGAATGTGGCTGTCTGAATATTGATCATCCCCTCTGGCATACTTAGGAAAGTATTTTTTTTATCCGGCGGGCATGATTGTGAAATGAGGCAGGCCAAAAGGACCAAAATGCGGCTACTATGATTGAGTCGTAGTCAAGGCCATGATTATACAGGACTTCTTTTACCAGATAGATTAGAGTCACCAACATCCATCCTCAGGGAGGTAACCTTTAGATGTCCAAGAAAAGAAAGCATTGAAACCTTGCTTTTGCTCCCCAGTAGAGTCACCAAAAATCTGTTAGTGAACAGATTTGTCCTTTGGAAAGAAACACAAACAATGACTCAACATGCCCGACTAGAAGAACAAAACACACTAATAGTTGGGTGAGTTATCATTGATTGATAACCATCCTCTGAATTGAGAGGTATAGCTCCCTCACTGAAAGATTTGCAATGAATCAAATAATGAGATGTATCTTTAACCTGAAGATACTAAGGTTTCCAACATTCATCCATAGACATGGAATGAATGCGATTACTAGATTTAAAAAAATGGAAAGAAGAGAAAAGACAAATAAGTAGCCACAAGACTACCTAATCAATCTTTCGCATTACAGAAGAGAGAGAGAGAGAGAGAGAGAGAGAGAGAGAGAGAGAGAGAGAGAGAGAGAGAGAGAGAGAGAGAGAGAGAGAGAGAGAGAGAGAGAGAGAGAGAGAGAGAGAGAGAGAAAAA
>MU224365.1:1411943-1440725 GCA_018584345.1 Thuja plicata
AGAGAGAGAGAGAGAGAGAGAGAGAGAGAGAGAGAGAGAGAGAGAGAGAGAGTTAAAAATATCTTTATGCAAAAATATGAGTACATAGAACACAAGACTACATACATCACATTCCGATGTAATAATGTAGGACTACATCTAAAACAGGAAATAAAGAACACAATATCCTTCTAAACTAGAAACAAAAATGTGTAGACCATAGGATCAAGCACACATATATCCCTCTTTATTTCAGAGACATAACAAAACAATAACAGTATTGTTCCATCCCTCCATTACAATCAATCTGCATAAAACAAATCTTCTTCCCCTATTACAAACTATGCTCCTTCCCTGCAGCAGCAGCCTTAGGACTAGCTGACTGAAAAAGAAGAACCTCGTTCCCTTATTCACTATGCCTTTTTATTACTTGGCTATTCCCATAACATTTCAGTTAAGTTGGTAACTGATTCTTGCACATAAATTGTCTCATCTTTTATGTTATGGAAAGCTCATGTAATAACTGACTGAGAAAGAAGATTAGAACTTCCTGGTGTGCGCCAGAAATGTGTGTATTTGGGAACCTGTTAAGAAAGACACAAACACTCAATAAGTCATTTCATTAGCTCGAAAGGTTAGATAAAGCATACAAAACCCATTAATATCAACCTATTGCCTTCTAACTAAGAGGAGTGTGATTAGTAACATATTAGCCCTCAGAATATGCTACAATCAATGATGAATATAACCTAGCATGAAGGATTTTTAGTTAAAAGCAAGCTAAAAAGATGATAAACAAGCATTCTAGCTCTAAGCATGTGATTAATAACAATTAAAAAGCATGAAATAAGAAGTGAAATACTAGAGTCTAGGATTAATCCAACAGCATAACAATGTATTTTTAATCTAAGGTGAAGGCTTATTTACTCTCAAAAATGGCTTCTATTTATAGAAGAATGGGAGAGAGAGAGAGAGAGAGAGAGAGAGAGGTGAATTAATGAGTTGAGAGACTCATTAATGGAGGTGTAAGAACCATTAATGCCCAGGGCATTAATAAGGCATGGGAGAGACATAGGCTTAAGGCATCTTCATTAATAAGGCATTAATGAAAGCCTTAAAGAAGCAAGGGAGGGTGTAAGAGGTTGGCTTGAGAAGGTGGACTTGGAGAGAATCAAGCTTGAGAAAGTTGACTCTCCCAAGTGGGTTGAGTTTCTAAGCATTCCTTAATGGAATGTGACAACATTAGGAGGTGGGTTAGGGTATAATTAGGATTAGGATTAGATTAGCAAGGGTGAATGGGTTGAGAAGGGTTAGAACCCAGGGTAGAAGTGGTTAAGATAGGTTAGGTTGGGGTTTAGGGGAATATTAATAAATGATTTAAACTTATTTAATTCATTTAATAATATAGGAATTAATTATTTAAACAATTTAATTGCTTTTTAATAATTAGGGAACTATAGCCATTTTAATTTAATTAAATAGGCTAGGGGAATAGGTTATTTTGCAAGTGGGTAATTGATTTTGGGATTTATTTAATTCCTTTATAATTAAATACTATAGCCATGTTTGATTTTGATTTGATTTAATTAGTTTGAATTGATTTGAATTGTATGGCTATAATAGTTAATATAATTTAGTGATAAAAATCACCTAGGACATTAAATTGATTTGAAGAATTATGCCAAGTAGTAATAGGGTCGTTTGGACATAATCGAGGGTATGATCACACTTAGGGCAAATAGGGTCCATAGTTGGAACAGACCAAATTTAGGTAGTTACACCCGGTTCTCTAATGTTTTATCAAACATAAAGAAATATTATACTTCATGTCTATAGTCTTAATTGAGAATAATTCCTCTTTTAATTTCCCATGTGCATGACATTTGACTGTTCTGTGCTCTACCTTGTTTCTGCAGTTAAAATAAGAGGTTGTTGGCCTCTCTGAGATACCTCTACATAGTCCTGTGTATCTTTTTATTGCAAATGAATTCTACTAATTGCTCCAGTCAGATCTTGCACCATTCATTTATCCACAACATATCCAAAACTTAGCAAAAGCCAACAATGGGGTAAAACGTTATGACCCCCAAATTGGGACTAATGTTTCTGACCGCAAAAAATTTGTGATCAAATTTTAATCAGAAAAATCAGTTTTTGTTGCTCCATCTTTATAAACTAATAGATGGTGACCAATTCTTGCTGGCTGTTATCATTTGCTTTATGCTCTCGGAATTTGGCAGGCCACAGCTCATGAAATTTTTTTTAAAGAGAATGCTGACACCTGATGGCATCTCCGGGATCAACCATGTAGCATTGTTAAAGGTCATTGGGTGATCAATGAGATTAAAAAGAGCATTTTGACATCATGGATACTTAGAAGGGTGGGGTCTCTGATTTTAGCATAGCAGGGCACTCTTAGTACATGAGGCCTCATCCCACTAAAATATTACTCAGGCTGAGATGAGAAATCATCATTACATGTATCTTGGAATGTATTGATGATTTAATCCTTCAAACTCGGATCTCGAATCTGAACTGGAACTGTGCACTTGAACTTTGATCCAGGGGTTTGGAGACGCTTTTCTCTGAATTCACTGACATGTTCTTTGGAGCTTAACTTTGATTCTGCATACATGGGCTTGAACTTGAAGTTGAAATTTGAAGCTTTTGGTTCAATTTAAAGTTCAACTCCATCTCGGGACATTATCTCTTCACCAAACAAACCTTGCAAAGGTACTATCAGCAACAAAAACTGACAAGCAACTAGGACAATCAAAGAATCATTTTCAATATGACTAGCTTTAAAAGATTAAAATTCGGGTGCTAAAAGCAGGCTAACATACATATTGTATAGTGAAGGAGGGGACATGGAAAGCATGGGAGCTATTTTTAGTGTGATGCCCTTGGCGAGCCAGAGTTGCTTGGCTAGGGATCAAAGAAGGTTGCAGAGCTAATGGAAAGGAATGAAAGCATTCATTACTTCAATCAATGATTGTGGAGAGGTAGTGTGATGTGTGAAGGAGCCCCAACTTAAAGGAGAGGTTTGGGTGAGGATTTTAGTGTGCCAAGAACAAGTTCTTTTGTGCAGACAGACTTAATGCTTAGAAACCCTAATTTTTAGGCATGATTATAGGAGTCACTGTATGAACACTTTGGAGAAATAAGACCTAGGAAATATTTAGTGTCTTGATAAAGGGTATCAGTATCTAGTTTTATTTTTCCAACTTGTTAAGGAGTTTTACAAGTTATTGCAGAAAAAGAGCATAATTAGGCCTAATGCTTCTAGCCCTATTTTGGGTGAATTTGGCTTTGCTCTTGGAACTCATTTAGGGTTTCAGTGCAAAGGAAGTTTGTGTACATTGGATTGGATCCAATTAACAATCTAGGAGACTACATCTCTATATGGAAGAGTTCTGGATCCATTTGGTTCAATTTGTGAAGATGGAGCTAGAAGGGTTATTGAGAGCCTAGGGGGAGTTGTGAAGAGTTGTTGTTCTACTTAATTGGTATTCACAATTTGAAGGGAGTAGGTTCTTGAGAAGAGAATCCTAAGGAGATTAGGGTTAATATAGAACCTTAATAGGCCAAAGGAGTGGCCTAAGTCTCCCTTAAAGGAAGATAAGGTAGAGAAAGACTTGTGTTACATCAATTGATTAACTGGATAACTGAGATGGAAAAGTATTTTGAATATGAGAATGTAGCAGAGGACAAGAAGGTCAAGATTGCAAGCACAAAGTTTAAAGGACATGCATCCTTATGGTGGGAACATCTGCAATTGGATCAAAAGAACAAGGTAAAGACAAAATCAAGGTATGGGATAAAATGGTAAGCAAATTGAAAGGCGAGTTTCTACCTTGTGATTATCAGATTAACCTAATCAGGCGAATACAAAGTTTGAAGCAAAATGACAAATTTGTAAAAGACTACACTGAGAAATTCTATAGATTGGACATCAAATCTAGACATGTTGAAGATGAAGTGGAAAGAGTATCAAGATACATGAATGGCTTAAGAAGTTCTATACAAGAGGAGATCAGTTTGGTCAAAATGGAAAGCATTGAGGAGACATATCAATTTGCCCTAAAATCTAAGGAGAAGTTGAACAGAAGGTATGAACAAAGACAAAGAGGTAGAGGTGGTAGATTCCCTAGAGGAAGAGGTAGATATCATGGTGAAAATAGTAGATTTGAGCCAGACAAGTCAATTTAAGACACATCTCAAGACAAAGGAAAGAATGAATGGAAAGGTGGAAATTCATACCGAGGAAGAGGTAATTACTCCAGAGGAGGTTATAGCAGAAAAGGATTCCAAATAACTTGTTACAATTGTGGTGAAGAAGGACATAAATCCTTTGAATGCACACATGCAAACAAGAAAGGAAGTAGTAGCAGAAATGCATTGGTGCAAGAGTAGTCACCTCATGAAGCTAAGAAGGAAGGAAATCCAATGATCCAAAGGATACTATGGAGTGAGAAGGATAAACAAGATCTGATCAGGAAAATTTTGTTCAAGACCAGATGTAGAGTTGCAGACAAATTTTTTAAGGTGATTGTTGACAGTGGAAGCTCAAAGAATTTAGCATCTGAGGAAATGGTTGCAAAGTTGTATTTGGAGAGGATGGAACATTTGAAGCCCTCTCAAATCTCATGGATCAAGGATGAACATACACTAATGGTGAGTGAACAATTTTTTGTGAATCTAAAAATTGGAAAGTATTACGATAAGGTGTTGTGTGATATTATGCCTATGGATTATTGTCATATTTTCTTGGGTAGACTTTGGCAATATGATAGACATGCTATACATGATGGAAGGTTGAATAGATATTCTATTTGGGTTGATGGTAAGAAGCAAGTTTTGTTACCTTTGGTTGAAGAATCTGTTGGTTAAATATGTACATTTGTGAATGTTTGTGTAATGAAAGGTAGACAATTTGTTAAGGATTTGAAAAGAGATGATATTTGTTATGATTTGATTCCTAACAAACCAAGTAAGAATATAGAAGATGACATTCCTACAGAAGTGAAAATGTTACTCACTGAGTACAAGGCTCGATAATTTTAGATAATGTACCTGATGGTTTTCCACCAATGAGAGATATCAGTCATTGTATAGATCTGATTCCTTAAGCTAGCTTACCAAACAAAGCACCACATAGGTTAACACCGACGGAGAATGAAGAGCTTAACCAAAAAGTTCATGAATTGTTGAACAAAGGTCTGATCCAAGAAATTTTGATTCCATGTGCACTACGAGTTGTATTGGCACCTAAGAAGAATGGAGAAAGGTGAATATGCATTGATTCCAAAGAAATTAACAAGATCATAGTGAAGTATAGGTTTCCTATACCGAGAATGCATGACATAATGGATTATTTGAGTGGAGAAAGATATTATACCAAAATTCGTTTGAAAAGTGGATATCATCATATCAGAATCAGAGAAGGTGATGAGTGGAAGAATTATTTCAAGACAAAGGAAGGTTTGTATGAATGGTTGGTTATGCCTTTTGGTTTAACTAATGCGCCGAGTACATTTATGAGGTTAATGAATGAAGTTTTGAAGAAATTATTGAAATAGTGCATGAGTGTATACTTGGATGATATTCTGATATTCCGGTTGTATAGAGAAGAGCATTTAATGCACATAAGGAAAGTGTTGCAGAGATTGAAAGAGGAAAAGTTGCTGATAAATCTAAAAAAGTGTTCCTTCATGAAAGAAAAGCTTGTGTATTTGGGTTTTGTAATTTCAGCTGATGGTTTGAAGATGGATCCTTAGAAGGTTGAAGCAATACTTAGTTGGCCTACACCTAAGAATATTAGTGAGGTAAGATCATTTCAGGGATTGGCAAGTTTCTACAGAAAGTTTATCATAAATTTTAGTTCTATTTGTAATGCTATGACTGAGACAATGAGAGGAGACAAAAGAGAATTCAAATGGACACATGGAGCTGATAAGAGTTTTGAGACTTTGAAGTTGAAGGTTGTTGAATTACCTATGTTAGCATTACCTTCTTTCAATAAGGTATTTCAATTCAAATGTGATGCAAGTGGAAGTGCAATTGGGGTTGTATGGACTCAAGAAGGTAAACCTGTTGCTTTCTTTAGCGAAAAGTTGAATGATGCAAAAAGGAAATATTTTGTCTATGATCAAGAGTTCTATGTTATTCTTCAAGCCATGAAGAAATGGAGACATTATTTGATGCCAAATAAATTTGTGTTGTATACTAATGATAAGGCTTTACAATATTTGGGTAGTCAGAATAAGTTGAATCAGAGACATATGAAATGGGTAGAGTATTTGCAGAGTTTTACATTTTTGATTAAGCATAAGAGTGGATTTTCTAATAGAGTTGCTGATGCATTGAGTAGAAGGAGATCTTTATTGACTGAAATGAGAATTGGAGTTCTTGGTTTTGATGATATGAAGAATTTGTATGAAAATGATCCTGATTTTTCAGAGCAGTGGAGAGTGTGTAGAGAACCTAATTCAAATCAATCAAGTAAGTATGAAAACTATTTCATTCAGGAAGATATGTTGTTCAAAGGTATTCAGTTGTGTATTTCAAGAGGGTCAATGAGGACTAATCCGATAAAGGAGAAACATGGTAGTGGATTGGCTGGACATTTTGGTATTGATAAAACATTGAGTTTGATGAAGGAGAGGTATTTTTGGCTTCAGTTGTATAAGGATGTTCATAAATTTGTAAAAATTTGTGGATTTTGTCAAGTTGCAAAGGGAGTAAGTCAGAATACTGGTTTGTATATGCCTATTACTATTCCTGAGAAACCTTGGAGTGATATCAACATGGAATTTTTTCTTGGCTTACCTAGAAAAGAAAGAGGTAATGATTCCATACTTGTTGTGGATAGATTTTCTAAGATGACACATTTTATACCATGTAGAAAAACATCAGATGTAGTACATATAGCAGATCTTTTCTTTAAGGATATTGTCAGATTGCATGGATTATCGAGGAGTCTCATCTCTGAACAAGATAGTAAATTTGTTAGCTATTTTTGGAGAACACTTTGGAAGAATTTGAACACTAAGTTAAAATATAGTTCTACATTTCATCCACAGATTGATGGACAAATAGAGGTTGTAAACTGAAGTTTGGGTAACTTGTTGAGATGCCTAGTTGGAGACACACTAAGTAATTGGGATTTGATGTTGGCACTTGAGCAGAATTTGCATACAATAGTTCAGTTAATAGAAGTAATGGAAAGACACCTTTTTAGATTGTTCATGGTACACAACCAAGAGGTATATCAGACTTGAAAGACATTTCTGGAGAAGAGAAAATAAGTGTTGAAGCAGAGGAATTTGAAAAATTTATGAAGATGTTGCATAAAGATGTAAAACAGAAGCTAGAGAAAAGCAATCAAAAATATAAAGATAGTGCAGAAAGATCAAGAAGACAAAAAAAAAATTAAATTTAGTGATGTTGTAATGGTTCATTTGAAGAAAGGTAGATTTCCTATTGGCACGTACGGTAAAATGAAGATGAAGAAATTTGGTCCTTGCAAAATACTAAGAAGATTCAACAGTGGAAATGCTTATGAATTTGAATTACCTGATGATATGGATATATCACCTATATTAAATATTTCAGATGTGTATTAATATAATGAACCTAATGAAGAAGTGACAGTACCAAGTGATTATCCTAAGAAGTAGATAGAGGAAGTTGAGAAGATCTTGAAACAGAGAATTGGCAGAAGCACAAGAGGAAAGGAATACATGGAATATCTAGTAAAGTGGAAGAACAGACCGATTGAGGACTCATCTTGGATTTCTTAATCTAAGTTGGATTCATTTTAGGTTGGACCTGATACATGATTTGGGGAATCATTTCTTGTAACCCTAGGTGTCTGATGCAGGAGCATCTTGGGTCATTGGCAATCCTGCTCAACCAAAAAGATGTTTACTTTGTTTTGTAGTTGTCTTTTGTTGCTCGGGTTCTTGCTTTACTGACGGGTGTCAGTGATTTCTTTACCGATGATTTTTCTGATGCTCAGGTATGTTCTTACCGATGAGTCACTCATTCTTAGGTATGCTCTTACTGATGGTTTCTCTAATGCTTGAGTATGCTTTTACCAATGGGTGCTGATTTTTGGTGATCATCTTCCTGAGATGTTTATCCCAATCTGGCTGACTTCTACATTTATTTTTTGTTGCTGAATTAATGTGGGGTCTCTCATTAAGATCTGTGTGGACCTAAATATGGGTTCCTATTAGGAATTTGAGTGTCGACCTCTTTGGTGGACTCTTGTATATATTCTTTTGTATGTTCTCAGTTTAGGTATCAGTCTTAGAGAAAGAAAGAAAATGTTTGGATATTGAGATCGTAGGTCTATGATCTCTATTGTATGAAGGTCAACCTGTAATTCATTGTTATGTATATGGCCGAAACTAAGAAGACCTCACAACCTGGCATGTAATGATTTTGAACAAATTAATATAAAGGATATTTGTTGTTTCTTCTCTCATTGTGTGTTGTTTGGCTTCCGCATTGGTTCTGCAAGGTGGTTGGTAGTTGGGAGAGCCTTTGGCCCCATCTCCAATACCCCTCCTTGCATCAAAACTCCTACCAAAAACCAATGGAAAAAGAGCAGCAAGAAACACTAAGAGAGGGTGACAAAGGACCCCCTCATCCACAACTTTGGGAACACACCTGATGCCCAAAACCATAAGAGCATGCATCAGGTGAATAAAAATCTAACAACCAGTAGCAACAAGACACTTGGGATTAGGCCTAGGAGGAAAAAGGCCCCAAGACCACAGTCCATCCAGCACAAGGGCTTTCCTACAGCACTATGTTGGAACCACAAAAATTCCCACTTAACCTCAATAAGAGAAGTCCCATCCCCCAGCCAGTTCCAACCTGCCACCTTGTAGAGAAATGAGAGAGCAAACCACTCACTACCACTAAAAACTTCCACCCAGTAGTCACAGTCCACCTCCATAGGATGTGCCTCCATCTCAATAGGATCTTCCACCTCAATAGGAATCAAGGATGAAGGGGTCAGAAGCAAAGATAGTCTCCACCACCAAAAAGCCACAAGATAAAACCCCACCTTAATAGGGGTATACTCCACCTCTATAGGAGTATAACATGAATGAATATGGCCAATGAGAGAATCCCCCCCAAAGAGAAACATCCAAGACATAGTCCTACAAAGAAAAAAAAAAACCCAAAACCAAGGGAGAAACAAAATCGGAAGTGACAGAACTCACAAAATAGTATAAAGCAAAGTTGACCCTAACAGAATCCAACCTTACCACAACAAAAGTGCACCCATCTCCAACATGCTATCCTCTTAACAATCTAGTGAAACCATATGAATATTGGTAAGTAGGTTTCTTACAGGGGAAGCTCGAGTCCCCCACATCCCGGCTCTCAAAGCTAGACCTGTCAACAACAACCGTCGTCAGACTCTCAGCCCCCGAAAGGAAGAGAAGGGCATACAGGGATCCCCCAAGATCCCAATCCCCATCGTCGTCCATGTAGCACAGGGTCCCCACATGAGCCTAGCGCCCATCGTCATCGTCGCTTTCATCTCCCTCGGTGATATCCCCCTCTGCAACTCCCACTTCTGTAGTGTTGCTTGTCCCCCGTCTACTCCCACTCGTCTGCTCCATTTTGAAGACAATTATCATTATGATCTATTAATGTTGGTTCAAATAAAAAATATATTTTCCAAGTTCTTCAAAATATTATAGTTTTAAATATGTTTGGATATGTCTTTTGTGTGTATGTGTGTGTGTGTGTGTGTTTTGTCATTTCAGATCTCTTTTTGGAGACCTTGTATGTTAATGTATGGTTTCAGTCCTTGAGTTAGAATATTTTAGCTTTAATTTGTATTGTATAATTATTTCTTTGGTTCTTTTGTGTCATATTATTTCATGTTCCTTTTTGAAAAATGCTATGTATGTTAACTACTGGAGTAATTTGGACATTATCTAATTAATTCTATAATTAGGTTCTTATTAGTTTATTCACTTGAGCTAAACATAGACAATTTTTATCTTCTACTATACTAAGATTTATTTAGAAAATGTCTCATCTGTTATGATGTAGACACTTGTCAAGCTCTCTTATAATCTTTATCTAGGGTTTTCATCTATGCTTTTATAATTATGATTTCATAAGTATTCATTATAATCAATCTAATTGATCTTCTTGTTAATCTAATTATGATATTTTTGTTTAGATGATACTCTCTCAAGGTTTCATAACATTAAACATAGCATTTTCTTTTCAAATACGATGATTGGTTTTCTTACACATAATTCAAGGGCAAATTAGATTGAAGAAATAACTCCAAGGTGGTATCAATCTTCTAATTTCTTTTCTATTTTCTAATAGCTACAACCTTGACGAGTAAAAATAATTGATCTTGGAGAAAAACAATTCCTTAGTTTCGTCTACAACCAAGAAATAATATTTGTGTTGCTTCTAATTTTCCAAAACTCATAATTTTTTTTTAGAAAACTAAAAAAGAAAAAAGAAGTTAAAGATAGCACAAAAAACTAAAACACCAAGATTGAGCTGTAATATAGTCCCTATAAATTCATAGGAAAAAATATTATTTGGTTTTCTTCACATTATCAACAACCCATCTAGGCATTTTTTATATTTTGCGTGCAAAGAGTTAACTTTACATATATCAAATTAGAAGAGCCATACCTATTAGTTATAAGAATACTAAATTGAGATTATTTTTCTTTACGATTCAAAAATTGAGGAAACAAGTTACCATTGTAAATTGAAATCTTAAAACTTTTCAATGTTGCTAGTATTATCTTCAAATAATGCTCCAAATTTTTGTAATAACCAGTAACTATCATATCTTCAATTTTTACTTTTGAAATCATACTATTCCACCAATATCTCCCATTTTTGTGATTCTTCTTGTGTTTAAAAGGTGATATAGAGATTTTCATATTTTTTCATTCACCCTTTTAATCTTTTTAGCACCTGGGATATTTTATTTATAGTTTTGTGTTATCATTAACTGGTTGTTTACTTATATATCTTTCCACCTAGAATGGATCTATTTAAGAGAGGGGTATTTAGTTAATTTTCTTAACATGTACTATTTTTTTGGTATTTAGCTTTTTTTATTTTTAGGGGCCATCTATAGTTTCCATTTATATTCAGGGTATATGTTTTTAACACATTATAGATTATCTTTACGACTAAATCATGTATAATGGTTGTAGAGAAAAATATTATGAGAGTAATCAATATGGGCATGTTGTTAGTATTTAAAGGCACTTGCAGGGGTGGAATCAATGCAACTACAAATTTGAAAATCGTGTTCAATAGATTCCACAATAGCCAACATGCAAAACTAAATACAATGTAGAAGCATCGAAGAAGAAATGTGATGCTTGCTAGATATTTGCAAGTAAGCTTAATTTTAGTGGGAATTTACCTTTGAGGCATGTTACAGTTGATGCGCCTTTTCAAAAATGGGGGATGGATTTCATTGGAGAGATTCCTAACAAGTCTAGTGGAGGTCATTCATGGATCTTGGTAGCAACTGGTTACTTTACTAAGTGGGTTGAAGCAATTCCCACCAAAAGGGATACTAGTAAAGTTGTTACTAATTTTATGCTACAAAATATCCTCACTAGGTTTGGTTGTCTTGAAACTATTATGGTAGATAATGCTATGTGTTTCAGATCTTAAGAGTTTAGTGATTTCTGCCACCAATATGGAATCCAAATTTCTTATTCTTCCCCATATCACCCACGGGGGAATGGACAAGTTGAGTCCGGTAATAAGAGCCTGATAAAGATTTTGAAAAGAGTATTAGATAAGAACAAATGGGTCTAGGATTCAAAGTTGCAACAAGCATTATGGGCTGACAGAGTAACAATGAAGAAAGTCATTGGTTGTGCACCCTTTGATTTAGTGTATGGTATACATGCTAGGTTGCCACAAAATAATTTATTACAAATGTACAAATTTATTTAGAAGTATGATAATTAACTTGATGATGAGATGAAGATCAGAATGGATGATTTCATACACTTGGATGAATCAAGAAGGGAAGCACATGATAGGAATGTTAGGTTGAAGCTTCAATGTAAGGATCTATATGACAGAAGGGCCATTCCAAGAAGTTTTGAAGTTAATGATTTGGTTTTAATGTGGAATGAAAAATTGGAGGATAAAGGAAAACATGGTAAGTTTGATCCTATCTTGTTAGGACCATATATCATTGACACTAAATGGGGTTCTAAATCTTACGTTTTAAAGGATTTAACAAAAAATATTCTGTAATTGTTGGTTCATGGACAATTCTTGAAGTTCTATTTCTCTTGAAGTTTCTTTCTAAATCTATGAGCAGACAGTTGTAAATCAGTTTTGTGTACATATTCCTTGTTTTTTGTTTGTTCTAGGTTAGGGTTTTCTTTTCCTATAGGTGGTCTACTCAACTCAGAGTTTTGGAATCTTGTCATGCCTGCAAGAGACATGCATCCCCAATTAGAGCCACTGTTAGCCCTGTCAAGAAATTCCATGGTTCCAAGGTTTTACTTCTAATTTTTGCAGTGTTTTAGGTCTTTGTGCTTAAACCCTTGATAATTTTCATGAAAAAACCCTAAGTATTTTTTATTCAATCCTATGCTAAACCCTAAGCCCTCAAAGACTTGTTATATTTTAGAGTTACTTTTTTGAGTAACTTAAATATTTTAAGCCCATGTGTTTTATGTCATCGTTGGCGGGGCCATCTTCTTTTCCTAAATATTATCAGGGCCTATGTTTTAATTTTCCCTAAGTTCTAAATTTCCTGACATATTTGACCTTTTCCATCTCCCGAGAAAGTTTGTTTCAATCTAGTGCCAGGTGCATTTCCTTTACGAGGAGATGCATGACAAATTATCCTTAAGGCATTGTGCCTGAGTTCCACATAGCAGATTGGTGAGACCAAATCAACACCAAAGTAAGGAGGTTAGAGAAAACTCAAGTCAGAATTCATCTGGCGACCGACGCTTTGCCTAAAGGAAGATCTAATTGCAGGATAACTATCGAGCAATCATGACAGAAGGACATGTGGAAACTGGTGGACCAGTTCTAAATTTTAAGAGGAGTTAACATATGATTAGTTATGATTTGATCCTTTGGCTGGTGTTTTGACTTAATGGAAAGATGAAGTGATGTTAATCTTAGAACCATTGTACCCAGTTGACAATTGTCATGTTGGGCTGAATATTCTTTTAGATCTGGAGACTTGGGGTGGTCTTTATCGCGTAATCGCATGAAGGAAAGGAATATGTTCTTTTGATTGTGAGATCAAGTCATGGCCATAGATTGAGATCTAATTGTGTGGTGTGCACTAAATCTCCAAGTAAACTCAGGAGTTAAGACATTTATTTGGCAACTTGGTGATTTAGTTTATCTCCAGATCTCATAATGGAACTTGAGTTTAGCCAAGTCAAGTTAAGTTTATTTGTTGATTCAGAGATAGGCTTATCTCTGAATCTTAGAACAATTTTGAGGTTAAATCAAAAATCATAAGATTAAGTCTCGGTCATTGATACAAAGTTGATCTTGTCGATATCTCATAATCTCATGATTTAATTAGAGTTAAGTCAAGCAATGGGAGATTTAGAGATTTCTTTATCTCTGAATCTCGAGATCAAATCCTAGTTAAACCAAATCAAGTCAAGTTATAGTGTGATATTTAGAGATACAAATAAATGAATTGATCAAAGTTAAAGGCAAGTTAAGAGGAGTACATTTGTGAGTTAGATTTGATGGCGGGAATCATACCTTAAAGACAAAGATGCTCAAGATCTAATGCTTAGGCATTGCACTCAGTTGATGCATGGAATTACTAATGACATGGTCCCGTGGGTTGCCAAGGTGGTTAAAGAAATACTAAGTTTGAAAAGATCTTGTTGATGGCATTTTCCTTAAGGATAAAGTTCTCGATAGATAGTGTTTAAGGCATTGCGCTTGTTTTCCACCTGTCCCAATCCAATCAGGGTCAGCGCCAAGGGATGAGTTAAAGATAAAGCATGTTGAGATAGATCATGTGGCAGGCATTATTCCTAGAGCTAGATATGATCATGAGATAATGATAGAGTCATTGCGACGGGGTGACACCTGGCAGGATCTGATTATTGGTGCCCGGATAACTTAAAGAGAATCTATGGCCATGTTTTAAAGACAAAAAGGTTCAAATCTGGGTCATTGATGTTGATTTCCATGTCACCTATGACCATTTTAACTGCTTTTCAAATTTTCAAATTTACTTCTCAGGGTTTTTAAGCTGTGAAATGTGGATTATCCTGTCACAGAGCACTTAATGGAACAATTTGATATTTTGGGCTTCATCTAAATAACTGTTTGATGTTGTATGAAGAAGATTCTGGTGATTATTAATTCATTTATGAAGAGAATATCTCTTTAGGGTTTCTGATTGACTTTTTTATTAGTTTAAACCCTTATTTATCTTTCTCTGTCTTCACCATCAATGAAGTGTCTTTCCAGAATTGTATAGGTGCAGATCAAATATGTTCTTGAGTATCCTAAGCTTCGAGAGAGAGGATAGTTGGCTTTCTACAGGTCTAAAAAGGAAAATTATTCCTGAGATAATTTATGTAGACTAAAAATTCCATCTATTATTCCTTTTCTAGGGCTTTATTCTGCAATTTCCTAGGTGAATGGTGGATAGATCAGATTTCTCATCAGACTGGATCAAAAGGAATGTTTCACATTGCTAATGACAGAGTTGCTTGGTTGTTGGAATGAATTAAATTCTTCTGTCATGTAATATTTTAAACAAGTTAATCCCTAATGCTAATTGATCTTAAGCTTGTTGCAGTCCTTGGCCTATAAAAGGACTTCCAAGATCATTTAGTAAAGGCTGGGAAACTTGGGCAAGTAACATAACACATAGAAATGTTTACTATTTTCCAATGAGTATAGCAGATGTATATCTAGAGAATATCATTATAGAATAGAAAGTTGCAAATATTTTGCATTTATTGAAGTGGTATGTGTTTTTAAGCATTTTGGAATTGAAGCTATATTCTTTGTACTTAATACAATATTTTAGATTTAAGTCTCTCCTTAGAGCCTACTTGTTGAATTGTGAATCTTCTGATTCATTACATTGAATTTATATGTGTATATGTTATTAGTCCATAGTTTTGATCTAGGATCAAATCAAATGCTTTGGATATGACATAAGTTCTTTGGGTTTGTCTAAAGAAGGATCTTATAAGTAGTGTTTGATATGAATTATCTGTATTTATGGTTTTGAGTCCTTGACAATAGTTAGTTTTTTTGTCCAGTATTTGAACTAAAAACATTGCCCAATGGATAAAGCACTGATTAGTAATTTGTATCTTCTCCATTGATACATACCTGAATAGGTTTAGCTATATTTTAACCTATCAAAAAAATCAAAACCATTTCAATCCCTTATGATTTTTGTGGTTTTTGGTTGTGTCCTGCATGGTAATGAAGAGTCACTGAATGAGTGGTTATCATTTCATACTTTCTTACCATTTATCTGTTGTTAAAATCCAGAATATAAAAGTTGTGAAAAGTTGAATATATGTCTAGATTAGGTGTACCCGCCTTGGCTTTATAGAGCCAAAAGTGTAGAGGGAAGTCTTGTCCCTATAGTTGGTCCAGTTACCATGAAGAGCTTTTAATATTTAGAGCTAACCACTCTTAACATCAGTCTCAAGATATATTGGTGGCTTCTAAAGCATAACAGTTTTAAACACCAACACCTGTATTGACACAATGATGATACTTTAGCTACTTGGGAGGATGTAGCATGATTGAGGGAGTCATACCCTTATCCTTTTACAAGCTTCTAGGTGCAAACCTAGAAATTTTGGGGGAAGATGTAGTGCCTCTCATGTTGGCATTATATTATTTCCTTAATTTGATTCAAGTTATACTTTTTTTAATGCTATATCATCTCATTGTGTATATATTATCCTATTTTATTGGCACCCATGTGATGCATCAAATTACAGTTATATTATTTTGTTCATATGATATCATTATAGATGTTGATAATGGGTTATTCTTGTAATTTAAGTGATGATCATATATGCATGATGACTCTATGATGTTGTGGCATAATCTTATTTGATTATTTTTTAGAATATTTCAAGGTGTAGATGATTTTTTGGTTGTAATTTATTTTTTGTGGTTTCATGAGGTACATATGTTGTTGATTACATATTGTTAACTTAACATTTTTCAAGGATCTGTTATATGTCGTAATTTATATTAATGATATTTAATTATTCTTAGTATGTTTTGAATATAGATGATATTTTAAAAATATGTGAGGAATTGTTAGCATTGATTTTAATTGATGTCAAAAACTCTTATCGATAATTTGAGTGTTTTGATTGGTGTTTGGTATGTCCTGTTAGTGATCATGGTGTAATAGGAGTTTATAGTTATACATAAGGAGATTCAAAATAAAGACATCTCAGTTTTCCTAGTCTGTTAGAGGTGCAACAATGTATGGGCCACAAGCACAATGAAGTTTGAATCCTATCAGTGGTAACAACTATTTTGTGTATTCATCTTTTGGTCTTGGTTGTGGCGTTCAAATGGCTTTGATAAATGAAACATATATTGTAATATATTATTTCTCACCTATATGTAGATCACATTTTTGTGTTCTATGTTCTCTTATGTATGCCCTAAATCTAGGACTGATTCTATGAATTAAATGAAAATGTAATATGTCTTGTACTGGTGATATCACACGCTTGGTGTATAGATGTATATGTAAGATTGGATACCGGTAAAAATAAAGAAGAACCTCTTGTATCAGTTAGTGTGTGTATATACATATGTGGCTTACATTTAGAGTATATGCAAAGTGGCTATGAATTTATTCAAAGGAGTTATGTGTTTGTTTAGAGAAGTCTATAGATTTTAGAGGTGGATACTATTCCTTTTCATATATTCTGGAAATGAGCCCCTATATGTTGTTAGTGAGATCGTCAGTATTGACAGTGATCCCTTATTTATCTATAGTGAGTCCTTGAGTATTGATAGTGAGCCCTTGTGTATTGGCAGTGAGCCCCTTTATCGGCAATGAGCCAATCAGAAGTGTGCCATTGTATCAAATCACCTTTCAGTGTCACCTTAATGGGTTTTTTTACATTTCATGAGAATTAGATTCTCTATGGTTTTACCCAACTTGGGGGTTCTATGTAAAATATGGTGTTCTTTGTTTTGGTGTTCTTATACATTTCATGTTTATAATTTCTATGGATGTTTAATGTGCTAAACTGACAAATATTAAGTTGTTATTGGAATTATTTAAGTGTTAAACGAAAGTGAGAAGTTTTTGTAAAGTTATGTGGGAATAATTGATTCAACCCCCCTCTCCATTATTTGGCATGTTAAACAATTGGTATTAGATCCTGGTCCCTTATAGATAGAGCTTAACTACTTGAGGGACATCTTGGAAGTTTGAATAGATGGAAGAAGTTTTCTACTCAGAAAAATATTGGCAGATCATGTTGAGTGGTATTGAGGATACTAAATCATAAAATCAAGAACTGAAGGAAAACATGATGGAAGAAAATACTTGCATTGCAGAACTAACAGAACAGATTATGAAGTTCAAAGAAATACATAAAGAAGTTAGTCAAGAGTTAAAAGAATCAAACAAAAAAATTGTAGAAATAGAAAATGAACTATCAGAACTTAAACAATCAAGAGATAACTATGCAGATCATATTCCAAGGATAAAAATAGATGATGAACAAATTCAGATAGAAGATCCCATTAGATCTGGATTTAGGTACAAATCAAAGAATGAATGGATAAAAAGGCTTGAACTAGAAAAAGAATTGGAGGAAGGGAAATTGACTGAAGAAAATTTCAAGGAAATGATCAAGAAGAGTACAAAGAAAAATGCAAAGTTAAACTATAATTAATAAAAATAAAATAAAAATCGAAGAGATATGGAAGCAACACTATCTTGGATAAGTTTATGAACTTACCAGAAGAACACAAAGATAAATAAAGTACATGATTCATCAGTGACAGCTCAAAAAAGATTGACAAAGGAAAAGAGGTAATGATTGAGGAAGATACAAAATTTGATGCAAAAAATAATAACTAGAATGCACCTACAAAGAGGTTACCAGTGAGACATTTGAATGCACAAAGATATTTATCTTTTAAATATTGTTGTTACATTTGTAAAAATATTGGTCATAAAGTAATAGATTGTCAATTGAGAAGAGTTGAAAGAACACAATGCAATAAATGTCATAAATTTGGTCACGAGGGGAATGAGTGCAAAAGTCAAGTTTCTAATCAAGAAAAGAAGAATATTATGAACAAAAAAAATTCATGGAAATTGTTGTGTGTCATAAATTTGGTCAATTCAATGTAGAGATAAATCATTGATATCCAAAAAAGGTATGAGAATTGTTTCAAGTGTGGACAGATAGATCATTTAGCTAAATCATGTAAATATGATAAAATACCAAAAAATACTTCATGTGATAATCATGTCATACAATCTAGTGGATCTCAGAAATAAAGCTTGGAATGGAGAAACAAATCTTGTGGTAAAAAGCTTCTCGTGGTATTGGATCGTAGCGATAGTCCTACTAATAACTAAGAAGAGTGATGTGGCTCAGGGGGAGTATCAGTATCGAGTAACTTGAATCTTACACCTCTCCTATTCCAGAGTGGTATCAATCGCAACTAGGTTTTTACCAAGGGGAAAAGAAATGAATTAATGATGACAATATTTTTTTTAAATGATTGACAAGAAAATTAAATTGATTGCATCAACAATAATTAATTCATGCGGGATTTTTCAGTTTCATGGGTCTTTAGAAGAATTAGATTAGTTAGTACTATAGTAAAAATGTTATTAATTTGAAGGTTGTAGAGTATTTTATCATAAGGAACTTGTGAAGAATCATGGCACCTAAATCAGTTACTCGTGGTAGTACAAAAAGGAAAAGGGATAAAAACATAGAGCTAAATAATTTAATCAGGAATAAATAAAGAAGTTGGAGTTTGGATTACCAGAAGAAGGAATACAGAAATTTAGAGAGCTATGGCTTGACATTTGGGGAGAATTCCTATGGTGTGATAAAAAGGAGTTCATCTTGTTCATGTTGAAGCATTTTTCAGGGTCAAACATTGATATTTAACAGACCATACATCATAATGAAGGAATTAATCAAAGAAATTACTGGTCTATGTAGTGATGGAAAAATTCCTATAAAGAATTTGATTAGTTATGAAGAAGTGGAAGCCCTAACGATAATCAGAAGTGATCAATGTGCATTTACAATTCATTCTATTGAGGATCCTATTGTAAGGTATGTTGCACATGACATGTCTTACAAAATTCAATTCCGTAATCATGACGGTTCTACGTCTGTCATAGTTGTGTACATGACATGAAATATGTTGCATGAGGATGCTAAAATAGATTAATGTAAAATGTTGTTAGATAACTTATTGTTGAATGTAAAGATGATAGTAGAGGATAACTATGGTTTATGTTTTGGATCATTGGTTATGTGTTTGGTATTTTACTTCCTAGGCTCTTTACTTAGAAAATTAAATGTTGTATGGAGAACTGACATCCTTGTCAGAAAAAAAAAATTATAGGTACCTAAAGAGCTGGAAAACAAAAATGATGCCTGCAAGACATACTTCTTATCTCTTTAGGAGAGAATAGGTAATGGTTTGGTGGTTACCAATGTTGTACTTGCAAGATAGTTTCATGAAGGTTCCTCCTTAGAATAGAAATTATTGAAGGGGTCATCAACAATTCACCTTTTGAACCTAAGAATACGAGGACAGTAAAGTGGAAGCTTCTAGAAGTAAGGAGAGTGCAGTCCAAAGGGAAGAAAAATTAGAGGAGATGGAAGTTGAGAAGGAAATGGATAAACCCATGGTTTCACCGGTAGAAAGGGAAGCTATTGATATTAATGTGATTAATTCTATGCTAAATAAAAGTTAACTCAGTAGAATTGGTGGTTTTTGGGTTGAGTGCTCTCCAGTCGACAAAACTCTTGTACCTAAGTTACTTATAGACCATCTGATTCACAAAATAATTTTAGTATCCAATATAATTGGCATACTACCTAGTGAGATGGTTGTACTGGTTGAGAATCATTTTCTACAGCTAAGTGTTGACTTTTGGTTTGTGGAGGAAAAACTTGAAAAGAAGTGTGAAAATTCTTTGCAGACATTATCCCTACTTATTTATAAGACAAAAGCATGTTTGGAGAAAATACCAAAGATCTATTGGTACCATCTTCATTGGCCTTCTCCTATTAAAAAATTCAGAGGATAGTGAGAGAAGATTTAGTTTGAGCTTAATGAGATGGGAGAAACCTATGACATTTTCAGAGACAAAAAAAGGAAAGAAAAGGATGAGGATAAGAGAACTACAAAATGATTTTTTGTCTCAGCAGAGGAAGAGGGGTGACTTGATCAAGACCTTCTGACTTGTGAATGACATGGTGGAAGTCAGGATGGAGTATATTTTTCAAATCATAAGTAATGATGAGAACTTTGAGCATAGATTACCTGCTTCTAGTTGGACAATATCTTTTGTCAAGTTGATCGAATGTGATAGTTTGTTTACTAGAATAGAGCTAGTGATTAAAAAATGGAAGAAAGAGTTCCATGTCTTGAAGGAAAGGTGTAAGATGGTATATACAGTTAAAAATATTATTTTACTATAGATAGGTTTACTTTATTTCTTTTTTTCCCTTTTCTGTTATAGAAAAGGGTGAGAGTTTTTTATAAGGAGAAAGCAAAAGATATCACCTACTCAGGGAGAGTGTTTTTGGATTTTTGGAAATTTAGTTTTTCCTCTTAACTCCTTTTATTTTCAATTTTTTTTCATCAATGCAAAAGGGGGGGATTGTTAGAATATGTGAATAAGTGTTGGCATTAATTTTCATTGATGTGAAAATGTCTTACCAATAGTTTGGGTATTTCGGTTGTTGTTTGGAATGTCTTGTTAGCTATCTGTGGTGTAATAGGATTTTTTCAGTTATACATAAGGAGATTTAGAATAATGACATCTTAGGTTTCCTGGTCCTTCAGAGGAGGATCATTGTATAAGTCACAAGCACACTCAATTTTGAATCCTATCAGTGGTAACATTTATTTTGTGTAGCCATCTTTGGGTCTTATTTGTGGTGTTTAGATGTCTTTGGTAAAGGCAACATTTATTATAATATCTTAAGTCTAACCTGTCTGTGGATCACATTGTAGCATTTTATGTTTTCTTATATGTACTCCCTGAATCTAGGACTAATGCTATGATTTAAATGTAAATGTAATATGTTTTGCATTGGTGATATCACATGCTTGGTATATGGCTGACATATGTAAGATCATTTACTAATATAAATAAAGAAGAGCCTTTTGTATTAGTGAATTCTTGTATGCATATTTGGCTTACATGTAGAGTATATGTGAAGTGACTGCAAATTCATGCGAAAGAGATGCATTTTTTTGAAGAGAAATGTGTAGATCTTAGAGGTAGATTCTATACCTTTTCATATCTTTTGGCAATGAGTGCTTGTGTATCAACAACAATCCCTTGTATATCAAAAGTGAACCCTTGTGTATCGGTAGTGAGCCCTTGTATATTGGCAGTGAGCCCCTTTATCTACAATGAGCTGACCGATAGTGAGCCTTTATTTCAAATCACATTTTGGTATCACCTTAACTAGTATTTTTTACATTTCATGATAATTAGCTCCTTTGTGGTTTTACCCAACTTGGGATTTCCATGTAAAATATGGTGATGTGTGTTTTGGTGTTCTTGTGCATTTCATGTTTATATTTTATGTGGATGTTTAATGTGTTAAACCAACAAACATTAAGTTGTTATTGGAACTATTTAAGTGTTAACAAACAAACGGGATTTATTGTAAAATTGTGTGGGAATAACCTAGTCACCCCCCGCCCAAGTTTTTCTTCCTATTCAATAGATATTATTACTATGATTTTTGTGTGGTGATAATATATGAAAAGGGGTAATATCATAAAATTAAAATACATAAGAATGATTATGATATTAAAATTCCCTTTTAATTGAATATTTTATATGTGCTTCGACTAATTTATATACATTAGTAGGTACACTTGGTGCATGAATGTTCCTATATTATTAGGTACCAAACATCAATTTCCCCTAGCTTCATAGGTCTAAGTGTTACTATATCCCTGATGGTGGTTATAGGAGATAGCACATTGATGGCCCATATTACTAAGCTTAGCCATCAGTCCTAATTTAGAATGGTATCCTAATGTTTCATATATTTACCCTCCAATTACCTTAGGTAATGTCTCATTACCTTTATGAACTCCCATGAAGGACGAGTAACAATTGTCTCTCGATAGTTATTCATTTGATAATTATCATTATAATATTAGTTACATTAATAATATTTTAGTATCTTAGGGGAAATTAAAAATTTAAGTTGATATATGTCTTGTGTGTGCTTCTTTTGTTTTGAACTTGTCGATTTATTATCTTTGGGAAATTTTAAATTTGATTTATAATTGGAAGTTGAGTGAGATTTAATATTATTTTATTGGGTTTTCCAAAAAGTGACTTTAATTTAAAAATAGAGTTCATTTTATATACTACTTAATTTTTTCATCTTCTTTCTCAAAAATCATATATGTGAGAATTTGATTTGCATGGATTGAGAGAATTCTTGAGAAGTATTTTTAAGGTAAGAGTTTAAAATATTTGTTGAGCAGAAGTATTCTAGCTGTCTAGATTTGGTTTCATTATTTGATGTATGGTAATATTTTCAAGTTTGAATATTTCAAAAATTTTGAGGTAGGATTCTTGAATTCTCCATTGATTTTCCTTGGAATTGGTTTCTATGAATTGTAGTTGATTTTCAGAGTGAATTGAATAATGGGGAAAATACATTAAGAGGATAAATTGAGTATGCCCCTTTCATGCATTAAGTGCTTGTACAAAATACAAATATAGTAGAAAGGCATGACTGTATGTGGGATGTTGATCTCGCATGAATGAGCATCTTTTTCTATATGAAATATTGATTGATTTTGCATGAGTCGTCCCTTCGTGCTATGTGATGACACTCCTTATTTAGATACTCTAACATCGACCCAAATTATACTTGACTAGACACCCTATGGATTCTAATTAGGACACCTCCCCACTTTTGATGATTGCATTATATTACCCTTCCATTCAAATTCATGATTATGACCATTCTTTATGTGAATTCATTGTATCTTCTATAAGTGTAATCCTTGTATCCCTTTGTGTTCAATCATTGAATGTATGGGCCATGTTACTATCTCTGAGAATGGTGGAGTGGGCCTTTGGGTAACACATTGTCAGGTGATTTTTTCAACCACCTTTCGGGACCAATGGACTTGTACAGGATTGATTTTGGAATACTATTCCTTCACCTTTCTTACAAGATCATTTACACCCTTCCATCCTTTCTAATTGTATATATATTATTATAATGATTCAAGAATTTAAATTCTATGATATGTTTTTGAACACTCCAAGTGGATAAATATGTAATATTATTACAATTTTTATGTAGATAGCAGTTTATATGACGTGGTGTTTGAATCAGGCACAAATTATTCATGTGTATGCTTCATTATTTTCATTTTTATATGGATGGATGTTAAAAACACTTACTTTGGTGCACTAAAATGAACATAGGAGTGGTTATTTTAGTATTGAAGGTTGATATCTAGTCATATCCATGTTTCCATATACTCCTTGATCATATTTGTGAGGTTTGAACCAAAAGGAGTTAATCCAAACTCTTTCAAAGTGATACAAAGGACACTTAAAATAGTCTAATTGTATAATTTTGGTATTTGGAATTATTTTCATTCTATTTTTATGTTATTTGAATGCTTTAGGGTGGATTATATATATTTTGACTCCACTTGATCTCACCCTAGTTCGTAGGATTCACCCAGTTGTTTTGGGGACAGTTTGCATAACTTGTCCCCGTTTACTTTTGAGAAATTATCAAAGTTATTTATTTGAATTTATATTTTTTACTTGACCAGGGGGTCAAGATAATCCTAGGGGTCCTATAGTGAAGCCAAGAAGATCACTAGTCAGGACAAATGCACTAACTCAAGAGGATAGTGCGAGTTGCTAGTTTTGGAGAATGTCATTATAGAAATAGGACTCTAGTGTGAGAAAAAGAATTTATGCTTGGGTGAATAATGCATATACATAATTGGTATGTTTCTAAAGTATGCATTATTATTGTATGGAAAACATAACCTATTGTTCAATAAAATTAAGATTCTACAAGATCTAGGTGTCTGTTTGACCCCATTCAAGTTGAATTATAAATATATCAGAGTTAGAGAAATGTTTGAGTGGGTTTGGAAAGGTTATAAAGATATTTGATATATCATTGAGAAATTTGAGTACAAGTCACTCTTGAACAAAGAACATCAGTGATGCCTAGGTTTTTAAAAGTGGTTTATTTTTATGAGTTAAGCTATAAAAATTCTAGGAGGGTCTTGGGTGACTCTTAGAACCTTTAAATTCTTGTATAAAGTGTTAGATAACTCTTCCTTTGTAGAATATCTTGGAAAAATGAGAGGGGGGTGAATAAGTTGTCCATTAAATTTTATATCAATTTTCTCAAATTTTAAATTAGCTAATTAATAATTTGTTAACTTAACCAAATCATATATAAACATGAAAGCGAACACACACGAATCATAAAATCCTAACACACATTTTTTAAATGGAAAACCCAAGATGAGAAAAACCATGGAGAAGCTAATTCTCATGAATAAAAACATGGGTTAAGGTGACATAGGTTAAGGTGGATTTTACAAAGGGTGGCTCACTACTAGAATGCTCACTATGGATGATCTTACTACCTTGACAAAATAAATGTTATCCAAATTTTGTAATAATTAGAGCCCAATAAGAAATAGTACATTATCAATTATGCCTCTAGACCACATCAACATGACCCAAAATAGAAAACAACTAAACCATACTACCAAAAACCATGTTTGGAACAACATATAATTCCATACTACTCCCAAACACAAACATAATAGAATACAGCACCAGAACACATTTTTTAGATCACCATCCTTCTAGAGCACCAACCTCTTGACTAATAAAACCACAAAATCACATCAACATCATAGATATAGTGAGAAAATTACAAACCACCAAAGAAGTATGTTTCCATCAATGACAACCATACTAAAACATCAACAACATTTCAAAATTATGAGCAACATAAAAAAAAATACATCAAAGACAACCATACATAATACTACAATAAAAAAAGCATCATCAACCCTATGAAAAAAAACTCTACAACATCATAACTCTACAACATCAGCACAACAACATAAAAAACCAAAATCACCCTATCAAAAATCACCTCCTTTGTCATTGATGGAAATATCCATAAAAAAACATGATCTCACAAATGAACATAATCTCATCACACCGCTATTTCATCCTTCTTTCCCCCCTTTGACATCAAAGACAAAGACATGAAACACACACTGCTACCAACTAAAGGGAAGCTCCATACATTAGTATAAACCAAGAATGTGCAGTAAGATCCTTTGACTAATGCGGTTCTAAAGATACTTAGTTTGAACTAGGAAGGGATAATATCCCCAACCTCTCCCAGAGATACTCAAAAGTACCTTTGCACAAATATTTTGTAAACATATCACTAGTACATTTGACCTTAAATTTTGACTAAACAATTCGACCATCAAATAGAAATATTTTGGTTGGTCGCATTATAGAAGGAAACTTTTGTTTTTTTTTAATACATGCCCCGTGTTGGTCGCAATTTCAACCAACACAGTGTTAGTAAAAATTGTGACCAACACGGGCATAACATAAAGTAAAAAAAAAAAGTTTGAAACTTCATTTGAGCATTTCATTTCAGCGTGCACGAAGGAGCTGGTAGAAGCTAACAAGGTGAAGAGTTGAAGCAGAGGGTTAAGGTATGTCGAATCAATTTCCAATAAGAATTGAATGCTATATATAAACTGTGGATTTAGGATTTACAAAAAGTTGGTTGAATTAGTTGTTTATAATTTACATAAGTTGAAAATGGATAAAACTGTAAGCAATAGAAATACTCTATTTTCTGCAAAATTCATTCATCTTGAAGTCTCAATTCGGTTATTCTGATGCATTAAAGGATTTCAATGTTTCTTTGTTCAATTCATGCCATTTTTGAATGAGTCTCATTTTATATTGAAACTGTTGTTACGCTAGTGGTCTATCCAATAGCATTTCTTATTTTAGTTTACTGTTATTGCAGTAGGAACTTAGAATAATGAGAACCATTCTAACTGTTGTTACACCAGTGGTCTATCTAATAATAAGAACCATTCTAACCATGGAATTTTAATTCTAACCTGTATTATTAGATCATTAACCGTGCATATGCAGAGTTGTGTGGAGTAAAGGTGATCACAGTTAAAGAACAGTGAGAAAATACAATGAAATTGGATGCAATGTGTAGCAGTGGATGATCTATCTGAATAAGGAAGGGTTTTTATGTTTGAAAATGTTTTTTCATGTTGAATGAATGGTGATTCGATCACTAGTTTGATGCAGGAGTGAGTTGTAATAGGAGATTGGGGAAGCCCTAGCAAACCAGGGTTTGGAGTCAAGATTTGGGGGTTTTGGTGTTGCAGGGCCCATGAGTCTAATTTCTTATGGATTTAACCATTTTGAGTCATTTTATAACTCTGCTGAAGGTTTGGTGGGATAAGGGAATGTGAGGAGAGTAGTTGCTTTGAAAATTTGGTCATTTTCATGCATTGAAAATAGGGGTTCAGTCATGGTTAGGTGTGTTGGTCCAAAGTAACCCTATAAAAGCTTTTGGTATGGGATGCATCAAATGTTAGTTTTTATGTCAAATGTCCCTTCTAAGATCCCTTAGGGATTTATGATGATTTCCTCGAAGAACTAACAACAAGAGACTTCCTTTTCTTAATTCTTGATCATTCTTGTGAAGCACAATCTATGATACCTCCTTAAATGTTTATGTAATTGATTTAAGGGAAACATGTATTTGTAATAATTATTCGAGGGATAATGTTTATGGATCTGGTTAAGTAATTATGCATATGTGATCTGAACCATACATCTATACTCGGTGCAATTCCTAATAATAATTATATTTTTACCATACTTGTTCTCCTAGTCTATATATGGACAGAGACTGATGACATTGTTTGAGCAATAATACTATTGTATCAAATCAGGGAACCATCCTAGTAAGAAGAATGTATCCTATTGTATATCCCTCTATTACTGGTATATGTTTAAGGAGTGTTGATTGTCTTAATTGCTATATGTGAGATAGAATGCTGCCAGGAAATAGTTTATGGATATTGCGATAACTGATGCCCCTTATTTGCATTGACACTATGATTAAATGTTGTGTATATTAACTTCAGGTGGCTGTAATGTCCCTTGGATATACTCTTAGAATTATGAAACTATTTGCTCAGATTTGCAAGACTTAAATTATTGATACCACTCTTTTAGTATGATAGTCTTGATCACTATGTGATCTATAAGTAATGTATCGATACCAATTGTGTCTGGATAGGATTGTCTCTTATGTTGTCTTGATGATTAAGGTGTTCTTTTACTGGTCTTGATATGGCTCTATGTTTAATGTGAATGATCTCTTTGATCCTTACCACTTGTCCAGTCTTCTTTGTGATATGGAAGTATGTTCTGTCTGGTTTGGCTTCTGCAAATGAAAGGAAACTTGTATCGACTTGTTAGGATCCTCAATTGTATACAAGTTACCCGACATTCTGACTTGTACATTTTTATGGATGTCTCACAGCCAAAGGGGTTATTGCTCCTTCCATGAATCCAAGCGTATCCTCCCTTGAGTAGACCAAGTAGGGATATGAGTAAAGATAAGCCGCCTTTTTCTCCTCTCTACCTTCCCCCAAAATCTCCTTTTATCCTGTCAGCCTGTTACATATGTGGCAGGGATGATATTGCTTGCACTTGTCTATGTTGCCTTCTTTCGTGGAATTCCATTGCTCACTGTCAGGTTGATGCTGATAATATTTTTTGGTATGGGATGCATCAAATGTCAATTTTTAGGTCATTAGGGGTCAACTTGAAGCATTTTTATAAGCCTTAATTGGCTTAATTATTTTCCATCCACCCTGGAGCTTATATGTATGAACAGTCATTCATGGAACATGAAACATCATCGATATGAAAGAATGCTTTCATATTACCCAAGGTCAAAGTATAAGAACTAATTAAACATGAGAACACCTTCTAATCATTGTTATATGTATGAAGATGATTTTGAAACAATCATGAGGACCAAGACAAATGATCCATCAATAATGCACAATCCATTAATGGGTATTTAGACATTAGTCTATTTTTTATATTTGAATCTACGTACAGGCATATGGCACATTGAACACATTAGGGAATTCTCTTGAATCTTAAGGATCAATTTCCAATTAGTTTTATTACGGGTTAAATTCCAATTAGGCATAACCCTAAATAGACCAATTCAACAATAATGAGCCAGGATCAAAATAATAAGCATGCACGCAATACTCTTATAATGAGAAATGTTGTTTTACAATTAAATTCTAGATGTGCTCAATCTTAGATCCTTCCCTTTACATGATTCATTTGAATTGGTGTTAAATCTTAAAATACAACCACCAAGCATGTAATTTGGAATGACTCACACTTCAGCC
>MU224365.1:1456580-1468277 GCA_018584345.1 Thuja plicata
TTTCTTTTTTGGGCTTAAAATGAACATGCACAAAATCTTGAATGCTTTAAGGAAAATGAACAAATCAAACATTTGATTTTGGGTTTAAAACTGAACAATCAAATCCCACATCTTGTTTTTGGATCTTGAAATTGAACTAACTGTCAAACACTTTTCAGTTTGGGCTTTTAAAATGAACACTTTCAATGTTTTAAATCCAATCTTGAATGCCTAAAGAAAACTGATCCAAACACTTCATTTTCAGGTTTAAAATCAAACAAGGCAAACTTCCTCTTTCAAGCATCCTATTTTCTTTAAAATAGGAACAACTAAATCGAGCTCAACATAGCTTGAGGGAAAGAATATTGTTTTAAGTGCTTTGGGATAAAATGGCTTAGATTAGGAAAGTATGCTCTTCTTTGGAAGAATCAGAAATCCAAACATCTAAAGCTCGCCAATTCTTTGTATGCTTATTAAACAGCAGAGGGCCTGCCAGTTGAGGAAAAAATCTCCTAGGAACGACCCAAGTGAGGACAGGTCTTACGCCGACCCTTCCAACTCACTATAAATAATTGTTTCCTCATAGGCTAAAGCCTCGAAAGATGGAGCTGGTTTTGTTCTTGGAATTTTGACATCATTCCTTGAACATATCTGGGTATATGTAGAGCGAAGCCGCTTGAATCTTGCTTGTGAGACTACATATATTCAAGTACTCATAGGGCTCTACGCCTCAATTTTGCCTTGTGAAATTCTATGGGGGATAATTTTGAATGGATTACCCAATAATCTATAACAAAATTCAACTGAAAGAATACCTGATTCATCCCCAAAAGGGTGATAATCTTTATGCAAGGCAAAAATTAATTGCCCCAAGACACTCGTCATATTGTGCCCTCACTTGCATTTGGAGTCGGCTAATACAACATCATGACTGGAGCCATTGCGTGCTTAGTGATGGCTATATTCTGATTAGCATTTGAGTGTGTACCTGAGTCAACGAGCAAAGATTTTCATCCTCCACCTAGAGAATAGGAAAAGATGCATGTTTGATTCATCCTCTTAACAATGCAAAACTGTTTGATGTGTCAAAAAGACCACTAAAAAGATAAGCTCCTCAAAACAATCAACAAATTTCAATCCCTAGAGTACATGTTTTTTTCATTCCTTACAACACCTCTTGATGCAATCTGGAAACAAACAACTTCACGCTCTTCAAAAATGAATTTTTCAAAACTGACCCAAATTGACAAGACCATCATAAGATCGCATCCCAAATTTCCTGAGTCATATTCTGGGTCTAGGATCATATTTAGTATCACTGGATCGCATTTGGTTAGCACACAGTTGTATCCAGATTCTAGGATCGTATCTAGTACCATCAGAGGCTCATATATGGGAGCTCACATTCAGGACAGTGGGCATTTCTAGCAGTTTTTCTTAGGAAGTCTCAATTGATTTAGGTACCCTTTTTGCTCTTTAGCTGGTCTCTGTTGTCTCTTCTGGTCTCCTTGTTGTATTTTCAAAAACCTTCAAAACGTCCACCTTGCATGCTTAGTCAGTCTTTCACTATCGGTTCAATACGTTTGGTCTACCCATTTTCTATCAACAACTTGATTTCCAGCTCACTATCAGGGCATTCTAACCCTCTGATGTTGGAATCATTTACATCCACCAACAACAAATAGTTACTTCTACCTAGACACGCCCACTTGAATGCTCTGAAATCCTTATTGATACTATTGAGAAACGTTACCAAAGTTGAGAAACAAACTTCATGGTTAACACAAGATGCAACAAGTACACAATTGAAGGATCAGAAGTGCCTCCTAAAACACCACACAATCTGAAGGCTTGAAAGAACAAGAAAGACCTAGGTATGAACATAATCCATTTGGATCAGACAGTGAAGAAGAGATCCCTGAAGATGAATATGAAAAACTTAAACAAAGTAAACGGATCCACAAGCTATTGGAATGGATAATCAGTGATGATAAAGAAAAGTACTTTCTACATTTAGCATCCACCGGTGTCAAGTTACCCAAGGATTATAATGTGGAAAATCTCAAAGAGAAGGAAGTACCAAACCCCATATCTATCCTTACCAAGCAGCTTAATCAGATGCAAACGGAACTTAGCAACTTCAAACAAGAGAAGGAAAAGCCTAAAACAAAATACTCTTTGGACACCATTTTTCCATTTCCTTTTGACAAGAGTATCACCATGGTCCCATTTCCTCCCAATGTGGCAAGGCCAAAGTATGAAAAATACATGGGAGGAACTGATCCACATGACCATGTAAGGGAATTTTGTGCCCTTAGCATCAAGTACATGCATGAATAGACATATCCCATGCGACTATTTCTGGGAAGTTTAGGAGGTAATGCCATGGAATGGTTCTTGAAACTAAACCCTAAGGTCAAGACATTTGAGGAGTTGATCCAACAATTTATTCAACATTACTCCTACAACATTCAGCATGATGTCACTATGATGGACTTATGTAACACAAAACAGAAAATAGGAGAATCATTCACACACTTCCTACAAAGATGAGGAAGATTTTTGTACGATATTCAAGGGTCATTCCTAAAATAGAGAAGATGGAAATCTTTGTTAATAATCTAGTGCCTGAATTGAGCTATTCTCTATAAATGCAAGACTCTCCTAGCTTTGATAGGATGATTAAAAATGCCCTCCGTATTGAGGAAGTCATCGTCAAAAAGGGAGAGCTCACCCTTCAAAATGAGAACAAAGGCAGTAGCTCCAACTCCAAACCTAAATGGTGGAAGAAAAAAAAGGATGTTGTTAATGAAGGAGAGGTTGATGCCTCTAACATTAATCCCAAACCTGAGGCATTCAATCTCACCAATGGCATGCAAGCAAGAAAAGATGCTAAGGTAACACCTCCCATCTCAAAAGTGAACAACGATAAAGAGTGAACATGGACTTCAAAACCCCAAAGAACATTCACTCCTTTGGGGGAGCCCCTTGAGAAGGTTTTAAAAACACTGGTGGACAACAAAGTTCTTACAATTCCCGATTCCAAACCATGGGAACCAATGGTCAAACCCAGATGGTGGGATGATAACTCTTATTGTATCTTCTAGAAAAACAAGGGACACAAGACAAATAATTGTCTCAAGCTTAAACACATCATCCAAGACCTCATTGAAGGAGGTAAGATCAAGGTAGATGGGAATACTACCAATGAGGACCATACAACATTCAACAAACCCTTTCCTAATTACAATCAAGGAGAAACATCTAAAGGGAAAGGCAATGAGGTAAACTACACCTATTCAAAGAGTGACAATGTGATCAATATGGTCAGCATTAAAATAGAATCCATCAATGTGATCACAATTAAAGGGGCCTCATCCCATTTAAATGTTGTAACACGAAGCCAAGCACAAGTTACAATCAAAGGACCTCCAAAACCGACACCAGTATCAACATCAAAGGTTCCTATTGTGACTATTCCTAAACCAGCAGCAAAACACGTGGTCACTATCCCTCGAGAAAAATATGATTTGGTAGACCAATTGCAATGAACCACTGCCAAAATTTCCATCTTTGAGTTGCTCAAGATATCCACGGTACATAGGGAAATCCTAGAACAAGCCCTACACACTGCTAACGTTCCCAAAGATATTGATATAGACAAGTTCCAAGCGATGGTCAATCATATCTTAGCACCGCATTATCTCTCCTTTTCTGAAGAGTATGACAAATCATTGACCCATCCACACAATCAACCCCTTCATATCGAAGTCCTTATTCATAAATCCTAGGTTAGACACGTATTGATAGATGGAGGCACCGGATTGAATATCTGTACACTGGATTTAGTCAGAAGGCTAGGCCTCTCAGAGAAAACAATTGACTCTAGAAACAAGATAACCATCAAAGCTTATGATGAGGAAGAAAGATCCTCCAGAGGTATTATTTGTCTACCCATCAGAGTTGGGTCGATTGAGAGGAACGTCATATGTCAATTTTTGGATTTACCATTGGCCTACAATATCCTCCTAGGGAGACCATGGATTCATGAGATGCAAGTTGTACCGTCCACTTATAACCAATGCATAAAATTCCCACATAATGGGATAGAAGTGACGATTCCTACAGATGCCAACTACACTTGCAACAATATCAAAGCAGGTAGCATGATCCCACACAAAAAAGAAGTTATGGATGCAGTTGCTCCTGAAACTACCAAAGACATGGTTATGAAGATTTTTAGCAAGACATTGAAACTTGAAGAGATAGGTATGGGAGAGTACAAGCTGGATCTAACCCCCTCAATGACAGAACTTTCGATACCACTAAGATCCTATGGAAAACCTTCATCGACATTCACACCTCTAGCATCTAAAGAGCCAGAAGTACACAAGGCAACTGGCATGATAAAGGCATCCACATCTTCTTCAGATAACACAGAAGAACAGGCAGTCTTGGACTGGCTTTACAAAGGAGAACTAGTGGAATCTGAGGTCAAACATGTGAAGATATCCCCCGAGTAGTATGGAAAAGGATATGAGTTCCTTACACAAATGGGTTACAAAGGAAAGGGACCTCTAAATGACATAGGATGAGGGATTATTGAACCCATACCCATGGAGTTCTACCTCAACAGAGATAAAACAGGACTAGGTTTTACTACTCAATCCAACAAACCTACTTCAAAAGAGAGTCCACCTTCTAAAAAAGCAAGTGATAAAATAGATGAGATAATATTGGAACCATGGCCTTATGAGAGAGTACTACATATTGGTACAGAGAATCCTGAATATCAAGGAGAATGCTATGTACCTAGCTTTGAGGTACCATAGGATCTTCACACTCCTTTGCTAGCACAACCTCCCATTCAAGAGGTAGGAGACACCATAGAAACAATCACTCAAGAGGTACCCCGGCCATAGAACTTACATCCTAACTAGGGGCAATTGGTCACAATTTCACATGTCCTTGATCTACCTCACTTTGATCTACAAGCAGTTAACTGAGTACATCAGATAAACATTGTTGAATACTTAAACAAGTCTGATGATGATGTCACAGACTCTCATGACTATGAATGGGATCGGATATCTATTGCATCTAAGGAGATTGGGATAGATACAATTCACATGTTTTCATCTTCCTCAGCTCCTAGTAAATGACCTAACACTCCTTTCAATGATATTGATCCTCCCAAAGTAGAAGAAGAGTTCATTCCCCCGATCATTGATGGAGACACTGGTGAATACATAACTCTAGAAGAATTTCATAGGCTACAAGCAAGAAGCCTCCTTTTACAGAGGGATGATGATGAGATTTCTACTGATGAGTCACTAGAGTTTGATCCATATATGACTGAAAATGACTCTTTTAATGACGATCTTACTCTTATTGATCTAAATATCAAAGAAACTAACTTAACAGATCATGTCGTGTCAGTTAATGGTCTTGATGCTAACACGATGTTGTCCTTCCCAGGTTCTGACTCCCTAACATTGGTACTTCCAGACCTAATTGATTGGACTGAAATAGATCCTACTCCTATCCTCAACTTTTCCAATGACCACTCCCTAGCTTGTTATCTTAATGCTTGTGAACCGTACCCTTCTTCCACCAATGAAAGGAGCGAGGGCATGTCACAGGAGGATATCAAGTTTCTTAGTCACAAACTGAAAATTTTTAAAAAAAATAGACTGATGGTGAAAACCACTCTGTGGCAGTATCAGATCTAAAAATAGTAAAGAAAAAAGACATATCCAATGATGAAAACCTCTCTGAGGTGCCAAAGGATGAGACTCTTGATATCTTCCCTGAACACTTTCAGGAAAGATCTTCAGTATTTATTGAACCAACACAGCCAGTAAACTTGGGCACTGATGAAAAACCTCAAATAGTTCACCTGGCACAATCTTTATCAGAAGAAGAGAAGGTATAGTTCACAGAGTTCCTGAAGGAAAAGAAGATCAACTTTGCCTGGTCTTACACTGATATGCCAGGGCTAGATCCTAATCTCATCATGCACCACTTGTCTATAGCTCCAGGGATCAAGCCTATGAAACAAAAACTTAGAAAGATGCATCCTCATGTTGCATTATTAGTAAAAGCGGAGCTAGAAAAGTTGTTGAAAGCTGGGTTTATTTGAGTGATTGCCTATGCAGGGTGGATCTCCAATGTGGTCCCCATTTCTAATTCCGATAAATCTATCAGGATTTGTATGGACTTCAGAGACCTAAACAAAGCATGTCTGAAAGATGATTTTCCTCTACCAAACATTGACATGATCATAGACCTTATGGCAGGTTACCAAATGTATTCATTAATGGATGGATTCTTGAGCTATAATCAAATCAAGATCGCCCCTAAGGATCAAGAGAAAACTGCATTCACATGTGCATGGGGCACATTTTTCTGGAACATCATGCCTTTCAGGTTAAATAATGCTGGTGCAACATATCAAAGAGCCATGACAACAAAATTCCATGACATGATGCACAAGAACATGGAGGACTATGTCAACGACACATTGGCTAAATCCAAAGAAAGTGGTACTCATATTGCTAACTTAAGAAAGATCTTGGATCGAATGGAACAGTTCCAACTCAGGCTCAACCCAAAGAAATGTGCTTTTGGGGTCCAATCAGGAAATCTCTTAGGATTCATAGTATCAGCAAAGGGAATCAAGGTAGATCCTGCAAAGGTAAAAGCTATTCTAGAGATGACCCCTCCATGTAATATTAGTCAAATGAGGACACTACAAGGGAGACTCCAGTCTATCAGGAGATTCATGTCCCAACTTGCAGATAAGGCACAACCCTTTACTAAATTGTTACATAAAGGGGTTCCATTCAACTAGGATGAACACTGTGAAGCAAACTTCAGAGAACTAAAAGGGTATCTAGCTACTCCACCTATTCTTATGGCACCTATTCATGGAAAACCCTTACTCCTATATATTTCAGCTACAACTACATCCCTAGGAGTATTACTGGCACAAGAAGATGAAACCAAGAAAGAAAGAGAAATCTACTACATTTGTAGAACACTATTCACTTATGAGCTCAATTATAGAATTGTTGAAAAAGCATGCTTAGCAGTTGTCTTCGCATCATAGAAATTGAGACATTACATGCTCTCTCATACAGTAAAGCTCATTGCTAAGATTGATCCTCTAAAGTATCTTTTGAGCAGAACAGCATTAACAGGACGTTTGGTAAAATGGGTCCTAATTCTGAGTGAGTTTGACATTGAATATGTTGAATGAAGAGCTATCAAAGGACAAGTGCTTGTAGATCAATTGGCTGATTCACCAATTCAATATAATGAACCTCTATTGATTGAATTTCCTGATGAGACAATCATGCATCTCACTGAACATCCCTAGAAGATGTACTTTGACGGTTCCTTCACTCAACAAGGATCTGGAGAAGGAGTCCTCTTCATAACTCCACAAGGATACAAGATCCCCAAATCTTACAAATTGATGTTTCCATGCACCAACAATATCTCAAAGTATGAAGCATTGGTCAATGGCCTCAAGCTAGCCATGGAATGGAAGATCATAGAACTAAACGTGTATGGTGACTCCCAACTAATTATCAATCAAATCAATGGGGAGTATCAAAAAAAAGATGAAAAGTGGATGCCCTACAAGAGATTATTTGATGATCTGAAGAAGTACTTTGTCTTCATCACCTTCCAGTAGATACCAAGATCAGAGAACAAGGCTGCAGATGCTATGGCTACCTTGGCAACCATGTTGCAACTAGAGGAGCATCAATTCTGCTATGACTTCTTAGTGGAAGAAATATCTTATCCTGCCTTTGATACCCCTGAACACTAGGTAATATGTGCCTTAACTACCCCGGATCAATCCCAATATGCCGATATTATTGCTTATCTTTCCAATCAAACCATTCCCACCAATCTATCCAGAAATGAGAAAAGATCCCTGATTAGGATAGCATCGTGTTACGTCCTCATAACTAACAACCTATATCGATGTAGTCTTGATGGTACACTTCTTCGATGTTTAGAACTTGAAGAGTCTGATCTAGCATTAAAAGAAGTCTACGAAGGTATATGTGGATCACACTCGAACAGCTTTTCATTAGCCAAGAAACTGCTCAGAGTAGGCTATTATTGGCCTACCATGGAGAAAGATGCTATTCAATTTTCAAAAGCATGTCTTAAATGTCAGACACATGGAAACCTTATTCATGCTCCTGCCAGAGAAATTATACCTTTCATAACACATTGACCATTTCAGCAATGGGCCTTTGACTTGGTTGGACAAATATATCCCAACTCTTCAAATGGACACAAGTTTATCATTACAGCCACTGAGTATTTCACAAAGTGGGTTGAAGTCATGCCGCTAATCAAAGCCACTGGCAAACAGGTGGCTATGTTCATTCTGAACTACATTATTTGTAGATATGGGATACCCTCTTCAATTATGACAGACAATGGGGGCCAATTCAAAAATCAAGACATTGATGACCTTTGTGAACAGTTTCTTATTACTCAAAATTGTTCCTCAATCTATTATCCTTAATGTAATGGATAGGCTGAGGCATCAAACAAGAATATTCTCAAGATTCTACACAGAATTGTAAGAAAGTCTGGTAGAGACTGGCATCTACAATTGAATTCAGCACTATGGGCCTACAGAACAAGCATAAGAACACCAATTGGAGCCACACCATTTTCTCTAGTCTATGGCATTGAAGCAATATTACCTATTGAGGTTGAAATCTCGTCTTTGCAGATATCTTTACAAGGACTGGTTACTGATGAGAAGTACCGCATTGATCGGGTAAATTCTATGGACCTACTAGATGAGCGCAGACAATAAGCATTCAATCACCTCAAAGTGTATCAAGCACGTATGTCCAAAGGTTACAACAAAAAGGTCAAACCATGCAAATTTGAAGTAGGAGATCTTGTCCTCAAGGAGAATCCTAAGAACTAGCCTAACAGGGAGCAGAAAGGAAAGTTTGAACCTAACTAGTTGGGACCTTATGTTATCACTGCTACTTTCGAGACTGGAGCTTATCAATTAGCTACACCTGAGGGAAACATTCTTCTAGACCCTATCAACACTCTACATTTGAAGCGGTTCTACGCCTAATGTTCGGCTAGTAGAGCCTGTACAGCAAAAAGTTCTTCCAAAATACCAAAAACATTCAGAAAATTGATCCTGAAGAAATCCAAAAACAATGGAAAATGTCCTACAAGATGGGTATCCTTGGTGAAAACCTGGTAAACAGGCACCTTGATATTACAAAAACATTCAAAAAAGAAAAAATAGCAAAAAAATGGAAAAAGAGAAAAGTGCCTTGATGAGCACCTAGTAAAACAGGCATCTTGGTAGCAAAAAGAAAGAAAAAGATCTTGCCAAGTGGTGAAAACCTAGCAATCAGGCGTCACTTGTGTTTTGCGCTCCATCTATCAATGCACTACTGATACTAGGCCTTCATAATTTTTCCTGTGCTCATACGCTGACTTCATTTTTCCTACATGACTATCTTATCCTCGCTTGGGATTTTTCTATCTTTACATCTTAGGAATAGGTCATTCTGCCCTGGGGCATCTTTATTAGCATAGTTAGTCGCGGTTGCTAGGTTTCTCTAGGTTGGTTTGCCTCATAGACATAATCTTTCTTGGCACATGCAAAACAATGTCACTTTTTCAAAAACCAAGGGTGTCTTTCCAAACATCACATATTCAGACATGACATTGACAGTACAAACATTTCTACAAGGCTATATTGGGTCACAAACATGAATGGATTATCCTATCAATACACAGACGTGGAACACCATATTGTTTATATTCTAATTTTTTGATTGATGAATATTTACTGTGTTTGACAGATGAATGAACAAGTACTACTTAAACACATAGTTTGATAATGGTTTGATTATGATTCTTTAATATCCTAATGATTTTTTCAACTAGGGGCATCTAAGTACTTATAAATTTTATTGGATTGATTCACAATTGATAAATTATTATGTCTTCTTAGTTACTCAATGACATCTGCGCAAAGACAAAGAGTCACAAGGATAGGAGGCATAATATTTTCTTGATTTTCTGTGTATGGTGATTGTTCCAAATGATCCTATAAATTTTGCCTAACTTGGGTGTTTATGGTAAGAGCTACCACTATGGGTGGATAGCCGCATATATCTTGATCTTTGTTATGTGTAAACTACGGTGAGTTTGTAACAATTTCCTTGTCTGTTTTCTGATCCAGGTTCTCACTAAGGTATACGAATCATAATTTACCCAAGGATATGAATTTTCAAGGTCATTGCGGGTCCAATATCTTGCCTTACTCAGAATCTGGTATATTAAAAGGAAGGTGACTATTTTTATCATGGCTTCTATGCCTTGATGCCTAAGTCTATTTCTGACATTTCAATAAAATATAGTATTCATACTTTCATAATATCAGTGGGTATTAGTGATGGTTGTACTACCCGATGGTATCCATTCTGAAAAGCGCCCAATGATGATAAAAATGTTGCAATCTTTGTTAATCAGTGACAAAGTCCTAAGAGTTTGCATATAGCTGCATTTAGAGATTGCACGGTGCATTTATAAAAGAATAACATAAGGAATTTTTGTGCTCAAAAATTCTTTCTATCTTCTTCCAAAAATCCAAGTTAATTACATCATCTATATTATTGATATTACTGATTCCCAAAATCTTTGATCTTTTGGGAACAAAATTGAACTCGCCTTTTTAATGTGATTAACTTGGTACTCGTGTGTTTATTTTTAAACACACCTTCTTTTCCACTTCTTCTACTCCATTCTTTCTTGTCCTAACCACTTCATGCAAGTGATACATTCGTTCAACTGAGGGATTTTATTCTTTTCCTTCAATTTCATTCCCGAGGGGGCATGATCACACTATCATCAATTAATTTTTTTCTTGAAATTGCATTAAAAATGACTTCATTATCAAACAAACTAGGGGCATAACAGTTTCCTTGACTAAGTAAGAACTGTTGGATAGAAAGATTTGCTTCTCATGAGCTGGATATCTTATGTTTCCTCATTTTTAAAAAGATTTTTATTAAGCTCCTAGCAGCTTCTTACTGATTTTCAAACGACAACCAAGTTCAAAATTAGTATTATCAATTTTTGGACGACAACCAAGTTCAGAATTGGTATTTTTAAAATCTTTTATTGATCTTTCGATAAAAACCAAGTTCAAAATCAATTCTATCAGTTTAGTTTAATCAAAGTGTGAGACTAATCTCATCAACATTTTGTTCGACAACCAAGGACAGAATTCTCAATCTTTTTGAAGTCAAAATCAGAAACTTTCTTTGAATCAATGCGCTTCTCGCACATCAATTTAAAGAGGGGAAAATGTAACCACCTGAATTTGGTCTGTTCCAACTATGGACCCTATTTTTCTTAAGTGTGATCATACCCTCGATTATGTCCAAACGACCCTGTTACTGCTTGGCATAATTCTTTGAATCAATTTAATGTTCTAAGTATTTTTATCACTAAATTATATTAACGATTATAGCCATATGATTCAAATCAACTCAAACCAAAATCAAACATGACTATAGTATTTAATTATAAAGGAATTAAATGAATCCCTAAATCAATTACCCACTTGCAATTAACCCATTCCCCTAGCCTATTTAATTTAATTAAAATGGCTATAGTTCTCTAATTATTAAAAAGCAA
>MU224365.1:1472034-1551549 GCA_018584345.1 Thuja plicata
TATATATATATATCTGAAATTTTATTTTTTAAAAAAAATCAATGGCACGCAGACTGTTTTATTTTTTGATTTTGTTTTATTTTAAAAAAAATATATATATATATATAAAATAATAAAAAAAGGGGGGGGGAGGGGCTCGACCCCCATCCTCCCCGCTCTCCCTTAAGGGAGGCAGTGGAGGGGAAGGGGCCTGGCCCCCCCGACGCTGGGCGGCGGAACCACCCGCCACAGCCGTGGCCGTAAGGGCCGCAGTCTGTGGTGCGGCTGGTGGCCACACGGCCCAGCCCGCCCTTCAAACAGTCGCGATAATATGTAAAACAGGGGTCGCGGTTGGGGTTAAAACCCACCGCTCCTCCCACATAAAAAAAAATCTAATGCAACTTATATTAATATATATATATATATATATATGTTTGAGTATATATATATACTATAATGTATATATATATATATATACTCAAATGTATACATATATATTCAAAAAGCTTCATATCCATGGTTGTCATACCTGCAATAACAATGAGAAAGAAAAAAAAAAAAAAGAGAAAGAAAACTAGGGTTTGGAAGGGAGAGATAATGAAGAGAGAAAACAAAAAAATGAACTTTTAGCCTCTCTCATAGTTGACCCTAACCCTAATTTTGAATTAGGGTTAGGGATTTCAAAAGAGGGGGAAAAAAAAAGGGATTATATTTGAAAAGCTTCATTTAAAGTAACCTTTTGATTAAATGTTTTAATCCCCTAGTTAATTTAAGTTTAGATTAAAGTGACTTAAGGGAAAGACTTCTAATTGATTAATGAGTCAAATTTAAAAGTGAAGATGTGCAAGGAATAAATATATTTATTATTGATTAAGTATTTGTGGAAAAGTTAATAATGTAATTACATGCTTCTTATCAACCAACTAGTTAATATTAGAAAACTTAATGGTTGATTTCCTTATGAACTTTTATTTTAGTAAATATCTACCAGTAGGGTATAAATGATCATAACAGACAATTTATTAAACATCATTATTTATTTCCTAGGAGGTCACCTTACTATATAGTGAATTTGGAAATTTAAAGATTTATTTTATTAAACGTCTTATTGAACTATTGAAAAATTTAAAGTTAGTTCCTAAAATTAATCAAAGTCCTTGACTCGAATATCCAGTCTTAACGTTCAAGATTATATGATTCCTCTTCAAGGCTAGTTTTATCCTAGCCCTTAATTAAACCCATAATTTAATAATTTAACTAGAAAATTATTATAAGGGGGTGAACCGAATTAAATTTTTTAAATAAATCTTGGGGACTCTTAATGTTATTTTTATGTGGTCAATATATGTGGCCAGTATACTGACTATTATAAAAATAATATTATGACAGTGCCCTACCCTACAGAGTTAATTGAACATAGAGTTCATTAACTAATAACTTAGCAGGATTTTTGAATGACCTTGGAGGATGGAGAACAGGGAGTCTCTCTCTCTCTTTCTCCACATCATCAAACTCTATTAATAAATTTAGTGGATGACATGCGTACTCCATATAACCTCACCTTGTTAAATCTTTCAGTATTATCCTAAAATTAATCCTAGTCAAATTTATGATTAACGTCACCTTGTGCAACTAAACCTTTAGTAGACATTTAGGGTTAAGGGAGGTTGACACTTGTCATGATTCCCCTTACACCCTCTTGACATTAATATTACTATTAAATTCACCTTCAAAACAAAAAAAAATTTGTGTTTTTGGGCACAAAATTTTGGGCATGACAGAAGTGTTGTGTCGCAAGAAATAGGTGCATCATTTGACACTCACAATGTGCAGTAGGGAAGAAGACACACTGCAGGGAAAAAAGAAAAATACCACCATCCAACATCCAGGTGCCTACTAGCAAGATAATACCATATGATGCAAGTGTTAAGGGTATGATGATCCAATCACTAAATTCCTTAACTCTCTATAAAGAGTAGAAAATCCCAACTCTCACACCTTCATAATTTGACACAAATACAACCCCAACATTCTCCATGAACCCTCAAGTTGCATACAATGAAAGATGAATTTTTCAAAGAGAGGATTCCTAGGACTTAAGCCCATTAGTCTTAGTGCAAGAATGGTTACAAGGCTCATAGGCCATCACAAGGACCATAGGGGGTCTTATATATCATGGTGGAGTCAATATGGACTTTATCCATACACCTAATTAGACTAATTGTAGTATTTGATTGAAATTTCCAAACTAGACCGTCGAAATTCTAGTAGCCATGTCCAGGTAGTACAGTCAAATTAACTTTGTAAAATCCCAAAAGACTTAGGGATTAAATAGAATATTTGAATACCCTTTTCAAAGATACATCTATAACAAGAGAACCAAGAGTTAAAGGGTTAGACCAAAGGCTAGGTTCAATGTTTGAATACTGGACCAGAGGGCTAATTAGGCCTCCATTAATGAAGGAAGTACCAAATTATAAGGGTTTCTCTTCCTTAAACCAATTGGTAAACTTAGGTGTTAATAAAACAACAACAAATCCATAATTAGGGCCCTTGGTGCTCGGTTCTCTAGAAGTTATACACTACTGTGTGTATTTAGATTTGGTGCATACATGAAGATATACACCTAGGGCTCGAGCATACGGTCATCACCCTGCATCAACACAAAAAATACTTGCAGAATATTCAAAGGCATATTACAAGGGAGCTTTCCACCAGAGATTATCCAATTCCCATGGTGGAAATGCATCAAATTTGAAAAACAATGTGAAACGCTTAAAATGAAACCAAAACTAGAGTTGCAGAGACTAAAATCACGATAACTTGACTTATAGATAAGATATTTTCACAAAACCAGTTGCATTCGAAGGATAAGACATAAGAGAATCTATCCAAGTCATTTTTATGCAGATTTGAAAATTACATGTCAATACAATCCCCTATAATAGAATTATGTAGGAAAATAGTTTATTTTATTGATTCAAAAGCCAAAATTACATCTTGACTTCCACCCACCTGAAAGGGATATGATGGCCATCTCCAATGCTTTACAATAGTTTTTTAAACTTCTTAACCATTGGAGGAAGAGTTAAAATTAACTTTTGAAAAGTTACTAATTCTAGGCAAAGTTGCATTCAACAACATTTGCATTTTTTGCTTCTAATGAGCAACATGACTTATTTGAAGACCTAGGTCCCTAAAGGCAACCTAATTTATTATAAAACCTTCTAAGACACTTAAATTAACCTCAAACAAATATTTATTAGATCTCATGACCATAGTTGACCAAGTGGCTTATAAGTGCCAAACTTGGAACTAGGTCTCACAATTGGATCACCATTAGAGACTAACTCGAAATCCTTGATCTTCAAGATGTCTTGGACCCCTGAGATCCATGGATGAAATGGAAATCTTGAAAATGTGAAGGAGATCTATAAATTTCATTTGAGAGGGGGTGCTCCTGCACCATACTCCTCATGAGAATTAGAGCTCAAGTTCCTACTTGAGTTGAGGAGATCCAAGGTTGAACTATGTGATTCTATCTAATCCACTGTCATCCAGGTGGCATCTATATCAGGGAGTCCCTTCCACTTTACCAAATACTTCATATAGGTTTGATTCCTAGTCTTCTTCCATTCCTTGGTTGCAAGGATATTGTCTAATTGAACATGTAGGCTAGGTGGGACATTTGTAACTTAGGTGTCATCCATAGAGGCATCAGCATTGTCCTGTATCTCAGAGGTACCTACATCACCTTTAACAAGAGTAAGGTCTGCAATATTAAAGATAGCAGGAAGAGAGATCTCATATGCATTTTCACCCATTTTTTGTAGGACTATACATGGTCTTATTTTCTTCATATGAAGCCTGGTATGTCTAACCTTAGGAAGTATTTCTGGTCTGACATAAGCCCATACTTTATCCCCTATTTGAAAGTGAACTTCCCTTCTCCTCTTATCTGTATTTATCATGTACTTGAGAGTGATTTGTTCTAGTTTTTGTTTCACTTCCTTATGCACTTGTGAGATGAATTGAGAAAAGTCTTCTCCTTGGGCACTGACTTTGAAATCATAAGGTAGATTAGCAAGGTCCAATGGTCCTTTAGGATGCAATCCATAGACTATTTGGAAAATATTTTTTCCAATAGATCTATTTATGGAGTCATAAAATGCAAATTCTGCTTGGGGCAAGATGACATCCCAACCTTGTGAGTGCTGCTTTGTAATACATCTTAATAGATTTCCCAAGGATCTATTTACTACTTCTATTTGGTCGTATGTTTGTGGATGATATGATGAACTGTATGTCAAATTTGTACCCAATTTCCTATGGAGTGTACTCCAAAAGTGTCCTTGGAACTTAACATCCCTGTCTGAAACTATAGCCTTTGGGAGCCCATGAAGTCTTACAACTTCCCTAAAAAAGACTTGTGCAATGTTGGAAGCATCATTAGTGCTCTTGCAAGGGACAAAGTGTGCCATCTTGCCGAATCTATCCACAATGACAAAAATACTAACAAATCCTTGCTTGGTTCTTGGAAAACCCATGACAAAGTTCATTGATATTGAATCCCATGCTCTTGAAGGTATTGGAAAAGGTTGATATAGTCCTTGGTTTGTAGTGACGCCCTTTACTTGTTGGAAAATTGTATAAGACTGAACAAACTTCGTAACATCATATATCATCTTGGGCCAATGGTAACTTCTTTTCACTAACTCTATGGTCTTGTCTATACCAAAATGACCACTCATACCTCCACAGTGTTTCTCCTTGATGATATTGGTCCTCATAGAGCATTTTCGAATGCAAATTTGGGCACCTTTAAACAAAAGTTCATCTTGAATCAAATATTTTGTAAAATCAGTATGATATTTGTCAGTCAGTGTAGTAAAAACCTTATAGGCTTCACCAAAATTTGAATCATCTGCATAGAGGTGTTTCAAGGATTCAATTCCCATGCTTGAAAACTGAACTTCTTCTAATAAACCCACTCTCCTACTGAGGGCATCTACAACTTTGTTTGCTTTTCCTTTCTTGTGCTTTATTTTGAAGGTGTAGGATTGTAGTTGTTCCATCCATTTGATGTGTTTAACACTAAGAATCTCTTGGAAATTCAGAAAACTTAGAGCATGGTTGTCAATGTAGATAACAAATACCTTAGGGAGGAGGTAGTGCCTCCATTTCTTCAGATCCTGCACTACTACATATAACTCAAGATCGTAAGTAGATTACCTCTTCTTAGCATCATTTAAATTTTTAGAGAAGAAGGCTATAGATTTCCCTTCTTGACTCAAAAAAGAACCAATTGCTAAGTTACTTGCATCCGTTTCCACAGTAAAGACCTTATTAAAATCAGGTAAAGTTAATATAGGATATTGTGCTACCCTATTCTTCAAGTATTGAAAAGCATTATCAGTACTCTTAGTCCAAAAAAATTTAGTTTTTCTACCACCTTTTATTGTATCCAACATTGGGGCACACACATGACTGAAGTTCTTAATAAAATTCCTATAGAATGTAGCAAGATCATGAAAAAATTTCACATCACCTTGGTTCTTCGGAGGTGGTCAATTCACAATTGCTTCGACTTTACTTGGATCCATTTTCAGAGTTCCCTTTGATATGAAAAATCCCATAAAGGTGAGTTCCCTTTGCATGAATGTGCACTTCTCCAAATTGATGATCAACTTGTGATCATGAAGTCTTCTCAACACCTGCTCCAAATGGTTTAAATGTTCTTCCTTGCTGCTACTAAAAATTAGAATGTCATAAAGATAAATAACAACAAATTTGCCAATAAAATCAGAGAAGATCTCATTCACGACCCTCATGAATGTACTTGGGGAATTTCTTAGCCCAAATGGCATTACAATCCATTCATATAAGCCTTGATTGGTCTTACAAGCAGTCTTCCACTCATCCCCTAGCATTATTCTGATTTGCTAATAACCAGATTTAAGATCTATTTTAAAAAAATAACAAGCATTGCCAAGTTGGTCCAATAAGTCTTCTATCCTTGGGATGGGAAACTTATATCTAATTGTGATCTTATTTTTGGCTCTACTATCTGTGAAAAGCCTCCATTTCCCATCCTTTTTGGGTGCTAGGACTGATGGAACAACACATGGACTCAAAATATTTTGTATCAATCCCTTTTCTAACATTTCCTTGATTTGTCTTGAGATCTCAGCATTATGATGAGGGGTTAACTTGTAGGGTTCCTTATTAGGTAGTGAAGCACCAGGCATGAGGTCTATTTGGTGATTAATATCTCTCAAGGGTGGGAGGGAAGAGGGAAGTTCATTTGTGGTTACATCACTGTATTTATTTAGGAGTCCCTTGACTTCACTTGGTATAGTTCCTATCTTTTGAGATACTTCATTGTCTTTGGGTTTCAAGACCAACACATGACCTTCACTATCTGATTCCCTCAATGCTTTTTCCATTTCCTTTCTACCAATGACTACAATAGTGGACTCCTTATCGGATTTTTTATCAGGTAAAGGTTTCATGGTGTAGGTGACTCCTTCCTTCACAATGGTGTAAATGTTTTTCTATGTGTGACATCCACATCATACTGCCAAGGTCTTCCTAACAAGAGGTGGAAAGAATCCATTTCTATGACATCACAAATGACTTTGTATTTATAGTCACCTAAGGAGAATTCTACCAATGCTTGTCTAGTCACCAAATTTTGTTTCTCTTTGGTAAGCCAAGATACATGATAGGGACAAGGATGAGGGATTTTATTCAAATTTAACTTTTGTATCATTTCCTTAGAAACCATGTTTTCAGTTGAACCAGAATCAATAAGAAAGTTACATACCTTTCCTTGGCACTTTATCTTTGTCCTGGAAAAATTCTTTCTTTGTGATGGCTCCACAGTCTTTGGTACTTGCTGAAATGTTTGTCTCATCATAAGACTTATACCTCCTTCTGGATCTAGATCTCTAGGATTGGAGTTGTCACTTTGTGTGTCTTCATGGATTAGTTGTGCTCTCCTTTCTCCCTGATTATTGTTCCCTTTCTCAGGACATCTTCCGACATGGTTTCCTAGTTGATTGCAGTGGTAACATCTCAAGGGACCATTCCCTCTTCCTCTACCAAAGGGTCTCCTACCTCAGAAATTTCCTCTCATATTGGTCTCACTTCTTTCTGATTGGTTTTGATCAAATGGTTTATTGTTGTTTCTTGACTGTCTCCTAATCCATGAATTTCTTCTTCCTCTAAAATTTTTATTGAAGTTATTGTTTCTACCCATGCCCCTATTCCCTTGGTCTTGTTTTCTCTTGAACTTCTCCTCTACCTTCAATGCTAGTTGAAAACACTGTTGTACTGTTCTAGAACTAGTTAGACTTAATTCATCTTGGATTGAGATCTTCAAACCTTGCATATATCTTGCAAGCTTTACACACTCTGGCTCTGTCATCTTGGACTTCATGAAAAACCTTTGAAACTCTTCAGTATATGATGATACATTAATTTCTTTTTGTCTCAAACTCATCCTCCTAAATTATGGAGTTGGACTTCATAGTCCTCAGGGACATATGATTCCCTAATTTTGGTCACCATCTTCTTCCAAGTGGTGATTTGTTGCTTTCCACTCTTCACCCTGTCATCTTAAGTGAAGTTCTGCCATGTAAGTGCAGAGCCCTTGAGTCTTGACTTAGCAATATTTATCCTCTGATTCTCAGGGATATCTTCACAAAAAAATAAACTTGAGAGGGTATCCACCCACTCCATAGTAGCATCAGGGCCCATCTTCCCATCATAGGTGGGAAAGTCAAGGTTGGAGTCCATGGTTCTCCTCTCCATGGATTTAAGAGTCTTCATTAGCAACCTCTGATCTACATGAGCTTCTTCTTCTTCCTGCTAAAGGGGTTCTTCCTCACTCCCTTCCTCAACATTCTTAGAGTTACCACCAACCTTCCTAAGAAGCTCTTCCTTAAGCCTTCCCACTTCTTGCATCACCCGCTGCATCTTTGTGTCCCTTTGTGCATCTTGCCTTTGTCTTTGTTCCCTCAAGTACCTCACAATCTCTGCATTGGTCATCCTTGAAGACAACCCTCCTTCTTCATCTCCTGGCATGGTGGTAAGAAAATCTCTAACCTAAAGATCTTAGGTGCTCTGATGCCACTTGATGCAAGTGTCAAGGGTATGATGATCCAATCACTGAATTCCTTAACTCTCTATGAAGAGTAGAAAAACCTGACTCTCACACCTTCATAAGTTGACACAAACACAACCCCAACACTCTCCATGAACCCTCAAGTTGCAGACAATAAATGATGAATTTGTCAAATATAGGATTCCTAGGACTTAAGCCCACTAGTCTTAGTGCAAGAATGGTTACAAGGCTCACAGGCCATCACAAGGACCATAGAGGGTCTTATATATCATGGAAGAGTCAATGGACTTGATCCATACACCTAATTAGACTGATTGTAGTCTTTGAATGAAATTGTCAAACTAGACTGTCCAAATGCTAGTAGCCCTGTCCAGGAAGTACAGTCAAATTAACTTTGTAAAATCCCAAAAGACTTAGGGATTAAAAAGAAGATTCAAATACCCTTTTCAAAGATACATCTATACCAAGAGCACCAAGAGTTGAAGGGTCATACCAAAGTCTAGGTTCAATGTTTGAATACTAGACCAAAGGGCTAATTAGGCCTCCATTAATGAATGAAGTACCAACTTCTAAGGGTTTCTCTTCCTTAAACCAATTGGAACAATTAGGTGTTAATAAAAAAACTACAAATCCACAATTAGGACCCTTGGTGATTGGTTCTCTAGAAGTTAAATACACTACTGTGTATATTCAGATTTGGTGCATACATGAAGATATACACCTAGGGCTCGATCATACGGCCATCTCCCTGCATCAACACAAAAACTACTTGTAGAATCTTCAAAGGAATATTACAAGGAATCTTTCCACCAGGGATTATCCAATTCCCATGGTGGAAATGCTTCATATTTGAAAAACAATGTGAAACTCTTAAAATGAAACCAAAACCAGAGTTGCAGAGACAAAAATCATGATAACTTGAGTTATAGGTAAGATCTCTTCACCAAACCAGTTGCACCTGAAGGCTAAGACATAGGAGAATCTAGCCAAGTCAGTTTTATGCAGATTTGAAACCGTACATGTCCGTATAATCCACTATAGTTGAAAAAATATAGGAAAATAGTTTATTTTATTGATTCAAAAGCCAAAATTACATCATCTTGCCTTCCACCCACCTGAAAGGGCTATGAAGGCCATCCCCAATGGTTTACAACAGTTTTTCAAACTTTTTAACCGTTGGAGGAAGAGTTACAATGAACTTTTGAAAAGTTGCTAATTCTAGGCAAAGTTGCATTCAGCAACATTTGCAATTTTTGCTTCTAATGAGCAACATGACTCATTGGAAGACCTAGGCCCCTAAAGGGAACCCAATTTATTATAAAACCTTCTAAGACACTTAAACTAACCTAGAAAAAACATGTATTAGATCCCATGACCATAGTTGACCAAGTGGCTTATAAGTGCCAAACTTGGAACTAGGTCTCACAATATGATCACCATTAGAGACTAACTCTAAAGCCTTGAACTTCAAGATGTCTTGGACCCTTGAGATCCATGGATGCAATAGAAATATTTGAAAGGTGAAGGAGATCTGCAAATGTCATTTTAGAGGGGGTGCTCCTGCATTGTCATATAGAGAAACCTCCATTCTCCATCCAAAAATATATCCCCCTCTATAAAAAAAAATTCCATCCTCAATAAGTGACTAGAAAGAGAATGATAGAAACAAAATATGCCAAACCCACAACTATGCCACCAACAAGAACCCCACCTCTAGAGGAGTTGACCTCACCTCCAAAGAAGCTATACGAGGAGGAGTCCAACCAATAGAAAAAGTATCTCAGTTGCAACAAAAAAACAATCTCTAGGCTCCAAAAGGAGAAGACATAGTCCGAACACCATGCTGGCCCAACCAAAAACAACTATGAACCACACTAGAACCTTTAAAACTTATAGCAACCGTCTGGCCTTCATAAAGAGCAAAGCTAACTAAAATACTACTATTATCAGCAAGATGCAAAACAAGATTGGGGCAAGAAACAACACCACTCAACTAGGGTTCCCAGTAGCAAGATTACGCTAGAAAGTAGGGTCACCAAGAAACTTCACCCAAAAAAAAAGAGTAGAAAGAGGAACTCCTTCCCAACCCAGCTCTACCTTCCAAATCATAGCCACCATAAATAGAAGTCAAAGTCAAAGAAATCTACCAAGATTCCTCACCATTAGCAACTGTCCAAACATGAGAAATGTAACCTTCAAGATAAGCAAAAGCCCAAAAAATATGAGGAAGCTTACAGCTCCAAACAAAAGCATCAAGAACAATAATTAGCACTCAATGAGCCACTATATTCAAAGGAACAAAAATGAGCTTACCATGTAAATATGACAAAAATCCATCAATAAGAACATAAAAGAAGTGTAAGACTACCTCTATAAAACTTCCTTCTTCTATTGCACAATCAAGACCCAAATAAGGGCTTCTAAAGCACCAGACAAGGTGTCACAACCCACTTTCTTCCTTACCGATAATTTAGCAGAAACTTTAATTTTTAACATAGAGAGTGGTTGCTAATTAATAGGAAGTAATTTATTTGTGGTCATGAAGATTTTCGTGATTAGCGGAGGTGGAAACTGAGTTCGGTTAGGCTGGCAGTTATTGTTTTTGTTTTGGGATCCGCAAGTGAAAAAAAAAAAATTCTTGTTCGGGGAGAGGACTAAATCACGAGAAGAGAGAGGAGAAGAGCAAAAGGGGGGAGCTTAGTGGAACGGGCTGAGGCTTTTTGGAAGAGAAGAGTTGGTTTTGGTGAAAGAATTCCAGGAAGGACATTACCTTATAGTGCTACACGCATCTATATTCGTCATGGTGGTATTTCTCGACTCTGAGGACACTCGACATATGGTCAACGTTTCACTCGACTTTGTACAGAGGTATGATTTATCTTTTCGACAGATATGGTCGTAATTGTTTTCAGATCTTTCTATTTAATAGCGACTTTATTGATATCTTGTCGACTTATGTAATCGACCATTGACTTGTTGACCGACTCCCTAAAATAGCGGGTTTTATTGATGTGGCTTTTAGTGTCAAAATTTCAGTCTTTACACAAGGAGACGGAATCCCAAGGGAAAAGGAGCTTCTCAAAAGTATGGACCCCATCAGCCTAGCCCATCTTAGGATTAAATCCTATGTCCATCCAAACCTCAGAAAACTTCATAGACTGCCAAGGCATCCCACGCTTTGAGGACATCCATATTTCTTTCTTCCACGTCGCTATCCTTCTCTTTAAGCAGGGGTCAAGGAAAGCCCAGGCTACTAAAGCCACCCCTCCAAATACCTCACACACTAAAGGACCATCAAATATGGGTTCCCAACCACGTAGAAGAAAGTCACCCAGAAAGGGGGGAACCCATCCGCACGTAGCAGAGAAGCAACCATAGTTAGAGATAACAACTAAGCCCATAGTGAAATGGGGCCTTAACCAATCCCTCTCAAAAGGGTTTCCACTAGCGGACATCTTCGTTAGTCAAGAGAAACCATGACAATCAACAAAAAGGACAAAAGCCACACCAAGGGGAGGAGAAGCAGCACCTCTCCCTCCCCTGCCACTACTACGACACATAGTGGCAACTAAAGCCTCATCATAGGTAGGCAACAAATCCCCCCTACAAATCATAAGAGCATAGACAAATATTTCTAAACCCAACCCAGCAGTCCAGAACAAAGAATCCCAAACCATGCAAGGGACAGAAAGCCAGTCAGTAGACTCAAAACTCATGGTATCTCTAAAAATGGGCCAGAGAACGACGAGCTCCTCCACCATTGTAAAAATCTCAGAAATCACCTTCTTAGAACTCACATAAATCGCAGAAGGGGCTCTAAAAAACGCTAAGACAATCATATAAAACTCCAAATCTAAACCAAGAGGAAGCATAGCCTCAGCACTATACGCTCCCCTGCCACTAATCCTACACATAGTGGCAGCCACAAAACTGTCCAAGGTGGGAGACGAAGCCATCCACTGGTCTATTTGACCATTTCTCTGACCCAAGCCGCAAGTCCAGACGAAGCGCGAGGACCAGACCATATTGGGCTCATATAATTAGTCAACAGACATATAACTCATAGAATCTTTGCCACAAACGAGTCCTAAAATAGGGAAAGGAAGTGCACAGAAGAAGAGAAGATCCTCCCCTCAAGCCAACACACCCCAACAAAAGTATAAGACTAGATATATTGAAGGATAAAGAAATATCTACATTTGAAGATATATTGTCAATTTAAGATACTTCATTGTATGAGAGAAACAAACAACAAAAATAATAATAATATTACATAAACATTACAAACTTTGAAGATAAGAAGAGTTCTAGTATGGATGGTTACATATGGAAAATGGTTTTTGGATCATGTGAATCTTACAATGGTGGAGACAAATTAATGGAGAACTATGAATATAGAGTAGGGTGAATGATTGTGCAATACTTTAAGGAAATCTATGATTTGAACAATTGAATAGGTGAAATCTGAGAAATCAAGAACTTATGTTGAGAGATACACCTTTAAAAGGATTAAAAGATATATTGAAGGGTTCTCATGTAATATAGATACTATTGTCTAGGAAAATGTTCTTATTCCTATAAAGTTATGAACATTCAATATGTTTTTGTATGTTAACGATCAAGTCTTGTAAGTAGTTTTTCTTTAAAGGTATTTTATAACTGTCATATTATGATGTCACCTTCAATCTTAACAAGTTTCATATATTTTTATGTTCGATAGTCAATTACATTATCTTTATATTATAAAGGACACTCATATTTCTTGATTAATTATTTAAATAACCATTTTATAATAAGATTGTGGATAGATATAATTTGATGATGGTGAGAATATATTTTATATAAAATTTTATAATATATGTACCTATATATGTGTGCGTATGTGTATATTATTTAATCTTTTATATTTTATAATACTATAAATATAGAATAATAAAATATAACTATATTATTAGAACCATAAAATATAATGAAATTAGTTTCTGCTACTACTATAACAATAAAATTACACATAAATTATATTAGAACATGTATATATCTCTCTTAAAATTTCACTAAACTTTTTTGCAAATTTAAATTATATCAATATTCTGTTAAAAACTAAAATTGAAAAAGAAAAGCTCAAATATCATGGAATGCATTGTTAACACAGTTCAAAACTAGAAGATATAGAAAACACGACAGTAATCTGCCTGAAAAATAATTTTTCCATTAAACTATAACTCTGATCAGCACTGCATCAACCATATCCAAACTATATTGGATGGTCTATAGTCTATATTCTTCACATCTTTTTATTGGAGAGAGAGGGCTTACGGATTTCAGTGCCTTCTTTACAAGTTCCACTTATTTAATTCAAATAATAACGTTTCACGTACTGTTCTAATTATTAAAATACTCTATTTATTTGAGGGCTGTCAATCTCAGTCAAACTTATAGAATCCTGGAGAGATGATAAAGACGGTGCAACGGCTCGTGGGTAGGAAGTGGGTATTGTTATCAATCGGTTTAAGGGAGACGGAGTTTTATTTGAGTAGAAGTCACTTTGTTCAACGCAAATACTCCTTGATCTCAATTAACGTGAAAATCTCAGAGATATTCCGCGTCCTGGAATGATTTAGGAAATTGTCGCAACGGTTGGGTGTACCCATTATCAGTGCTGCGCGCAGAGCAAAATAATTGAAACCATATGAGTGGTGAGGCTTAAAACATAGGTCAACTTGTAGGGTATAAAATGTTAGCTCCTTTACATGATTTTCGAAGAGATTAAGAGGCCAGAGATTGATTTGGACGGTCACTATAAAACACAAGGATAGGGGATGTTGATATGAAAGTATTGAATCCTAAATAATCGAACCACATGTATGCATATAGAAAACAAAATGGAACAAAATTCTTAGATCTGAAATGGACAAAAATTCAGTTGTCGAAAGGTTGATACTCAACAATGATGTGAAATGTAAGAGATGTGAATTTATTTTTATTTATTTATGGACATCAGTCTCTAGGCTGAATTTCTTTATTCAAGCAAAGGATTAAGGTGTACTTATTCTGTCAAATTTGTTCAGTACGTGTGATCCTGATCACATCCTTTTCAGATGTCTAAGTCTTGCACTCAGCAAGACTTGATCTCTGGTGGTCTCATTAAGTACCTTTCAACTTCATATTAGACACTAACATTTAGCTCATATAAGCTCATTCTCTTTATGGATAAAATAAGAGAAAATAGTTGAGGAAGAAATAGCAAAGAATGTCATCATTAATATTGTAAGTTGGAAGTGTCTAAAACTTATAAGTATACAAGATAGTTCAATAATGATTAAATGTATATGGCATAATCTATTTCTTTTTAGTTTATGTTGTCAAGGCAAAATTGTACAATAAATTCTATTTACTTTTACTTAATTTTTTTTCATATGTTTCTATCATCTACATTGCTCATGTGTATTGTCATCTATAGGAAAAAAAATTGAAATTAAAAAAAAAAATTTGAAATCATTGATAAAAAAAATTTGCTTGCAAGACATGTGATATGGCGATTTTTTGTTTGTGAATCAAAATATCGTGATGTAGCCACCAAATACCATTCTTTTATTATTAACTTTAATTAAGTTCGATTATAATTGCACTTTAACCTAGAAAACTCATAGTTTTCAACCCTAATAATAAATTAAATTCAATGAGTATTTGTTCCAAACTTTGCAAAATTACTTCACATTTGAAACAAGCTCTCTCTTAATCCTTTTCTAGACATATTAGAAAGTTGAGTCCTTACTCTAAAGATTTTTGTCAAATTGTATTATAGGCCTTCTTCTAGCTCCTATGACCTAATAACTAATTATTTAATGCCTATCTATTATATAGTACTCTATTTCCATAATCATCTATTGGTATAGTACATTCTATTAAATATATTTATCTTAGTTCTTTGTTTAAGCTCTCCACTTGCTTTTATTCAAGGGTATCTAGAATTAAGAGAAGGAAATTGAGTGCAGTGAACTTGTGTTGCATAAGGATATATATCAATAATTTTTCTCAACATTTGGTGTTAATCACATTCCAAAAATGGAACTCTTTAATTTATATTTAACTTACTTTGGATATTTTATCATTTTTTCTATAAATTAAAAAGTCAAGAAAATGCTTGAGTTATCTTTAAATAGTTCCTCAAAACCCATTATGATTGCTATCCCTAAAGAGTTCTCAAATATCCATGGACATCAAGTAAGTCTTCCTACCCCACTAGTTATGAGTGAACCACATCCAGTATCGAGAATCCCCCATGTCCCTAAAGCATCTAATGTGTACATTATCGTTTGACCTCTTTCATTGTATATATTAAAACTAGAAAAGCACCAAGCTTCATATTTATCTCCTATTTACTAATATCTAGAGCTTTCTTCCATTAATTTTTCTATTCCTAGGCTAAAGAAAGAAAAGATATTGATATTGAGTGATAGAAAACCTCTTTCTATAGAACCTTCAAATTCTAGCCAAAAAAATCATCGTGGTAGAGAATGGTGACAAAGACATCATGCCAAGGTTTGTGTGTTTTCTATGAGAAGTGAGTCTTCGTCATAGAAATTAGATGTTAATTGTTAACCTTTACTCCTCAACCATATTTACCTTCACCCACCCCAAGAGATAATCCTTTCCCTACCTAGCATCATAAAAAATTTAATAATTTTATTCCAAGAGATTCTCCTCCTCCTCCTATTAAATCACCCATGCAAATAAATTTTGAATATGATGATTTTGATGACACTGTTGAAATTGTTGAAACTGATTCCAATTTATCTATGTTTCTTTCTTTAATACACTAACTTTAGCTACTAGTGGCACACATAGGGATCCTTGCTTAGGAAATTTTCTATTATTGGAGCTCGATAGAGATCCTTCAACTATAATAGTCATACCTCCTTTAGAATCTTTTCCACCATCTCTTGACAATAATGAGAAAGATTGAGTCATAAATAATTTGCTAGGTTATCTTTTTGGTGAAATACCTCTTTGTTTTAGTGTGATTTTTTGTATATAATATGATTCCCTATGTTGTTCCTCTTAGCATGTCTTTATCCTATTATACTCTCTTTGGATGAGGCTCAAGCCTCCATTAGCACAAGGATACAAAGAGGTCAATCCTTTTGTGGTATTTTATCTATTTGTATCTTAATTGTTCTATATTGTATATGTATATTTAATATATTCTTTTTCGTAAATGTTATTTCATTTTATATATTAATTTCTTTCAATTTATTACCTAAACGTGGTTTCTCTTGGTTCACATATGTTATCACTTTAAACTGGAAGGAATTCATTATGTTGTGTATTCCACTTTGTACATACAACACAAGATTAGCTTGTGAATTTTACAACAAACCATGGCCCTGTTTGTGCCACTAAAATACTTTTTTTGTAGTCCATTATCAAGATTATACAACATACAAAGAACTTTTAGTGGCATTGTAATTCTCATTGGCATGAAGCTCACCTGGCATAAAAAATGTATATTCCTTGTAAGATCTTCACATGTACATGATTTATCGAGTATAAAGCAATTTTCTAGCCTTGTGACTGCTTGTGAACATGGTTGATAGTTAGCATAAAACGATATTACTAGTCCCTAAATCCATTCCTTTTCCATTTGCAAAATGACTCCTACCAAGTATCCGATGAGCTCACTAGTCCTAGATGTCATGCCTTTTATCTTCGCTTCTAGTGATAATTTGAGGATCTTAAAAATCTTATGTATCATACCCTTCATGTTTTTGTATGCTTAATGTATTTAACCATCGATGATAATGCTTCTTATTTTGTGCTTATATTTAATCATGTAAGATCCTAATTCTTGGATTCCACTAGCTTGCCAAGCTTGATATTGTCTTTCTTTCATATCTTGATGAAGTGATATTTTGCTTCTCCATACTTTACCAAGAGCATGAGCATAAATTTGAACTCTCGATAATATCATAAATCGTGCCATTACCATATTTTGATAAATATCAGTCTTTTTAGTACATCCCTAGCAATCATTGCAAATTACATTAAGCATTATATAGATTATATTTTTTAATTTTATTTTTTTTTATCAAAAATGGACTAGCTACCATATATATATATTTATAAATACTCTGATTCAAAGACTCATCCAGGAAAGAATAGGAAAGAAAACCCAGAATCATCGTCAATACATAAATGGGGGGAGATCCTCAAGTTACAAATTTGCAACCAAAAAGACATTTTCATGTACAAACAAATTTTCTATCCAGCAAGACTCATACTGTTTTCAAAAAACCCAAAATGAGTATCTCCACTACAATCTGTCATTCCACCTTAACTCCAGATTCTAGCAGCATAAAATTATTCCTCCATATCTACAGTGTTCCCACGAGAATGGACCCGAGCATCCTCCCAGCCATCAATCGGTCCAGATGAAACTAGAGGGTCCCACCCGCCCATGTCAGATTGCCAATGTTGGGTAAATTGATCTATTGAAATGGCTAGAATATCCTGCATAGTCACTAACTCATTACCCACCAGCGCGGGTAAGTTAAGGTCCTGAACAGGGGACGCAGATTGTAAAGAATCCAAGCCAGCGACAGTAGCCAGCATCAACCATGGAGGATGAGGGGGCATGCTGGGGTGTCTAGCAAATCAAGCAAGGCATTAGCAATTCTACAGATGGAGGCCTCAAGCTCCCAGCTAGGAGCTGGAGCATTTCAAATCCTGTAGCTATGAGCAACTTCCATAATAATAAACTTTGAGCCACAATCCAATGGATTTTGCTATTAAAGTTTGTATGATTGCACTTAGAATCTGGAATTTACACCTAACCCGCCTAATAATGAGACCTGCACGGTAAGCATGTTTATCTCTTCCATCTGCAAAGTTTGCAGATGCAAACTGTTCAAGGATAGATTCTATTGTACTTAATGGAAGAGGCCTCGGCGTTTGAAGACATGCAGGGTCAATATCATAACGTGTGGCAAGACCATGATGAAATATTTGAAGTAAACAATCTGTAACAGAAGTAGGAAATGAAAGAATAACTAATTTGTGTGGATCAACCACAGTCTCCATAGCATTATTGGTGTCCATTCAAGGAACTTTGGAATGGAGATGTGTGTCTTGCAACTTCCAATGATAGCTTACCCTGAACATCAAGCTTATTATTTGCAACATTTGAGTCTCTTCACGATTTCATTTCTTAGCCTTCTGCAAGCATTTCTTTTGATTTGCAGATGGTTTTTAAAGATCTTGTAGCTATGAGCAACGCCCCATCGGAGAGTTCACACTAGATGGCCTCGATCACAGAGAGAGGACGTGCTCATGTTCATTTCCAAAAGTGAGTGACCTGCAAACCATCACATAATTCACTCACCTGAAGTCACCTGGTGTATATCAGATTACAAGGGGGATGTCAATCAAATCATCAACAAATTCATGGGAGTTGAGAGGACAGTCCACCAAGACCAATATGAAGAGGTATGAATATTACTATGACTACATGTATGTCCTGCATCAATGATTGGCCCCCTGTCATAAATTAGAATAATTACTACCCAAATCAATCCTGATGACTGCAAGTTTTCTTATCTACGGTAATCAGATTTTGCAAATTTGCAATATTGTTCATAACATCTGCTGGATAAATCGCATCATAAGCACAACCGTCACATCCCAGGTTTGCTAGGTAGTCAGCAAGGGCATTCCCTTCACAAAGGGTGTGTGAAATTACAACTTCTTCAAAGGTATCTAGGAGTTTCCAGATTTGTTGAAGGATGTAGGCCAACTTCCAGTTATGTGATTCTCTTTTTATGCAAGCATTAATGATAACCATGGAGTCGCCTTCAACTTGTATAAGTCGAAAACCACCTTATTTTGCCAGAACTAGACCTAGAAAGAGAGCATGTGATTCTGCTATGTTATTTGATCCAAAAGGCAGGGGATCAGATTTAATAGCCAACACATCACCATAATGATCTTGAATACAGACACCTGTGCCTAATTTGCTTGGATTACCCCTTGACGAGCCATCAAAGTTGAGTTTAACATGCCCAGCAGTAGGAGGGATCCAGTGGATTTTGGCTCTAACATGTGAGGGAGAAGCATTTGAATTTTGACACCAGGCGATTGGCACATGTATACTTTTCCAACCACGAATAATAGTCATGTCCCAGTTAGACAAAATCGGATTGCATTTGTGTTTAGTGTGATTAGTGTTAACAACTTCATATATGGTTTTCTCAATGCTGATAAGAACACTTTCAATAGTGGAGGGATTCTGGCAGAAAATCCTCATATTACACTCCCACCAAAGAGCCCAAACAATTAGAGCCAGGATGCAGGTCCAAAGGTTGGAGAAAAAAGAGCTGGGATAAATCTCTGGCCAGGATTGAAAGAGATCCCACAATTTATTCGGGAGAGGAGTGAAGAAGTGTAATTTATCAAGAACAAAAATCCAGCATTGTTGTGCAAAAGAGCATTTCAAGAAGAGGTGGTCTCCATCCTCAAGTTCTTGATTACAAAGATGGAAGTTAAAGGGTTGTGCTATATGGAATTTAGATAATCTATTGCTTGTAAGGGCTCTTTTTTTGAAAGCTCAATCCATGCAAAACACCCAGACTTCAGGAGAGTAATCTGATTCCAGTAGAAGGAGAATGCGCGACAAGGAGTTTTATTAGATTTTAGCTGTTGGAGAATCCGATAACCCTCCTTGATTGAGTATGAACCATTTTTCCCTGGGGCCCAGATTAATCGATCTTCCTTCCCAGAAAGATAAACCACTAAACTTGAGAGTAATTGATGAAAATCTGTCCTAATCAAGGGATGAAATAGGCAGCTCTCTCAAATCCTCCCAAATCACTTTTTTGGAGAATAGACATATTGCAAAGGCAAAGTCTATCAAGTATTTTCCCCATGAGTTTTCCGAGGAGACAATCAAGGCATCCATAGGACCTGGTGTGAGAAGAGGGGGGAGCCATTCCAAGAATCTCTCCAAAATTTAACTTGTTGGCCATTGATCACCTCCCATGACAGGTAGTTAGTCACAATGTCTCTGGAAGATATCGTAAATTCCCATAATGTCGATCCTGTCAGAGGGTCTTGAATTAATAGTACTCTTGAGGGGCAATTGTTATCTAGGTACTTGTATTGCATTATCTGACACCATTTTTTTGAGGTTTATAATACATTTGCCAAACTAATTTGGCACCGAAGCCTTTATTTCTTTGTACCAAATCATGTATTCCAGCCCCACCCAAATATTTCACTTGAGCCATATCTTGCAGTGAGATGAGAGGAATTTTCTTTACTCCATTTATGTTTCCAGCCCATAAGAACTCTTGAATCAACTTTTGGATAGTCTGAATCACTGAAGAGGGGGCTTTTAGCACTGAAAGATAGCAATTAGGGATAGCAGACAACACTATTTGACGAGAAGAATTTTGTCAGCCAGTGAGAGCCATCTAGCTTTCCAAGCCACCACTCTACATTTAATTCTATCAATTATAGGAGACCAGTAGCTTTCTTTGTTAGCCCCCATGAAGAAAGGAATACCCAGATAGACAGATGGGAGGAGGTCTTGTGCGAACCCCAAGGTATTAACAATTCTTGTGGAAATAATTTGATTTGTATTAAATAGATATATCTTTGATTTATTCTCATTAATTTTTTGACCTGATACAGTAGTATATGTGTCCAGTACATGTTTGATCATCTTGGCTTCCTTCACATTGGGGTCCCATAAAACAGCAAGGCCACCTGAAGCACCATTGCTCTATCTGTGAACCGAATTCCACTATGGCCATTTGTTAATTGTTTTATCATAACTCTCTTGAGACAACTTAGTTTCCTATAACAAGATGATGTCTGCTCTCATAGAATCAAGCTCAGACTTGATTCTACCTCTTTTGTTAGAGGCATTTAAGCCTCTGACATTCCAAGAAGCGATCCTCATTGGCAAAAAGGAGAACCCTTAGTTCTCCTTGTCAATCTTTTAGTGGGTGTAAATTATCATCCAATGTGGATTGAATGCCCGCTTCTATTTCTGCCTTTATTTTGTCTCCCTTAGATTTTCTCCCTCTCTTTTTGGGAATCTGACTGCATTGGGATTTTTTATTAAGAGACTGTTCAATAGATAGTATTAATTGATGGTCAAATCCCCCAATGGGGCAATTTGAACAGCCTCATTTGGACCTAAATCCATCAATTGACCAACATTTTCACTATCCCTGACAATCTTTTGCATCTCATTGCTCTGGAGGGAGTTCTGAAGAAGGTTACTCTAATCTGTATATAAATAATCCTCGTTGAGTTCAACTGAAAAATCCACAAAACTTTGAGGGACTCTTTTCACCTGATCCCCAGCCAAGGAGTCCCTGAGAGGCAAGGAATCAGATTGAAATTCATGATCAGCAAACTTACACAATTGGCACTCAAAATTATCTTCCTCTGTGGTTTCAATAACCATTGAAGGCTGAGAGGGGACATTATTTGTGCAAAAATAATGAGTTGAAGGATTTGGATTAGTATTGATCAGAGAGCTTTCCTCTGTTATAGTTTCATGGATTATCTTCATGGCAAGCTCTGTGATCATAGTATCAGTGAAATCCCGAGCCTTAAGTTCCACAACAGCATTGCTGTGAAATACTGTGTGCATGTCTGTTATATTAGACATATAATCATGGAACATTAGGTGGTGAATAATTGTGTTAAGGTCTAAGTTGGACTGCTCTAATTGATCACATTGAAAGGCACTGACAGCTGGAAGATAAAGTTGGAGCTGAATGGAAGGATATTGCTTGATCATGAGCATGCATCTTAATGTGTAGAAGAAGAAGGTGAACACCTTATAAAAATGAAGTATGATCTCTAAGTGGGTGAGGAGTGAGCAGGGGATTGAAAGTGAGAGTTCTTTGTTGGGTGGCTCCTGCCTATCCTGTTTAGTACCCCTATTTGAGCATTTTGTAGTATCAATACAATGATCTGCACACACAACCATCCCAGAAAGAGATAGCGGCATGCATTGGGAAGTAAAATGGCCCAGTTTATGCTGGAATTTACGAATAGTATTCTCATTTTGAACAACAATGCACTGAGACCAAACCCCCCATTTTGAATTAATATTTTTCGAATCTTGTTATTGGAATGACATATAGAATAAAATATTTTTTTTCTACATTTGATAAGCTCTAAATCTTATTATTTAAGACAAGAAATCAAAACTAATTTTGTCAAACCACACAAAATACAAATACCATTCATAAAGGATGATATTAATATACACATCAACAACTCTATAATACGATTAAATAATATTACAAATCAATAAACCTGACCATAAATACTTAAATCTCACTAATAACCACAAACTTTCACATTTAAAAAAATCCTAAATTAATGTAAAGTTATTAAAAAAGCAAGGTAAAACTATAAAATCATAAATCACAATAGAACTACTTCAAAACTATTAAGCCTAAACCACTAAAAAGTCGAATCTAAATTGAGTTTTACAAAAGAAAAAATTGACGAAGGTACAAACATCATATTCTTTTTTCAACTAAAGTTCCGTTCAGTAGATCTCCATCAACTATTTTGAAAGTATTTTGGACGGTCTATAGTTATAATCATGAAATCTTTGTTATTGGGAAGACACAGAGACAAAATCCTTTTGGTCTTGCAATTCGGGAGACATGAAGCCAAAAATTATTTGGTAAAACCAAAGAAAGGATAAACGTGCAAATATATGAAATGTTGATTCAGTAACATTCGTAGAGGGTGATATTCACTCGCAGGCGAAAATAGACGTCTCCCTCAACTGAATCAGTTGAAAGTGTTGCAATTCCTCTGGCCATCAGGAAATCACCCGTCCCTCCAACCACAGAAATATCTCTCTGCTTAAGCGCCGGATCTGCTCCTCCCATTGTGATCGTGCCTTTGTAATCTGTGGTATTCAACACAAATGTGAACCCAAGCCATGCGCTGAAGAAATTCTTCATGTCATACACATAAAATCCTTGCGCTCTTCCCAGGGGTGGAGAGTATAAATTATTGTCCAGCGTAATTGGGTCGTCAAACACAGCCAAATCTCCAAAATGATTATTATTTGTCAAAATGGTGAGGTTTGCCCCTTCAGGCGCTGCTATCAATGCAGAAGTTGCGTTGTCAGCATTTTGACCATTGTAGATTATATCATGAAAATACAACACCAAATTCCTACAGGGCTCTGGAAGCATTTTCTTCCACACCTTGCAATCTGCTCTTTCCTGCAAAGTGGCAAACATTAGAATCCACGCCAAACAGAAGTTCAGAACTCTACTAGCCTTGATCGCCATTTTTCACTAATACTTCTCTTTCTCCACTGATGGAAATCAAGACTATCTCTATTAATTTCAGTTCCCATTTGCACTCTACTTATATTGTCTTAAGATCCTAAGTAGTCAAAATGTGGGTTGTTTGAATACTATATTTGCTGGTCGATACGTGTGGGGCCATCTAATCTACCATCTTCCTTTGTTGCACTGGATTGCGTGGTCTTCAAGTGCATAAGCTCAGATTACGAATCTCAACAAGTCTGTGGCTTCATTAATGACTGTCTTAAATCATTTCAATAATTGAAATAAAGTAACATTTCATGCCTTAACAGTTATAAAAATATTAGATTTGTTTGATGGCCTTTCAAATTCTAGTCAAGCTTTGTCAGACCATATAAAGATGATAAGGACAGGGCAGCGGAATGTGAAAATGGTAATCAATCGATTTTAAGAAGCACAGATCTTGATTCCGGTAGAAGTCGCTATCTTTAACGTAAATATCACTGTATCATAAAAAATCAATGGATCGGTGACAATCTACAAAGAATCAGAATAAACGATAAAACCAATTTGGGAGAATGAGAATTTGGTATAAGAAGAGGTCCATTACATTACAACTAATTCACTATATAGAGAGTGTTCTACATGAGTGATATTGCGTGAGTGCAACAATGATGAACAGTTATGGGCAGTTTCGTAGCAGCGGTGACATCACACGAAAAAGGTCATTTAAGAGACCATACAAATATTTTATGAAATGTTATTGGTATTTATTTATTTTTCGATTTATCTCCCATTCTTTTCTCTTCTGTAATTCCTTGCCCTTGTTAAGGGTTTTCTACATATTTGATTGTTGGTTATTTGACCATAAAGGTGAGAATTGTTGGCAAATCTCTACCAGTTTTGTATAGAAATGTAGATATCAAAGTCTTTACGTAGATATTTGTTTTATTATTTAGATTTATTTTAATGGACATTTGGTTTTGTTTATTATTAGTTTTTATTTATTTTTTATTAAATAAGATGTTTGATTAATCTTGTTTTTTTTTTGTCTAATTTCTTTTTTATTTCTATTCTTTTAATTTATGTTTATAGCTTTGATTCATGTATCTGAGTTGATTGATCCCTTTAAACTAATTTTCAGTAAGTACATAGAAATATTAATTCTTACCCTCGTTATAAGCATTGGTAAGAAATTATTATGTAGCTAAAATAATCTTGTTCAATATATCGTCATGTTAAAGTAGGTTTTTATTATGAGTTCATTTTTTTCCCCTTTCTCATTTTAAGAGCTTATTGAAAGCCAAATGAAGATTTGGATTTTTAATAGAATATTTTTTCTCTAAATTATATCTTACACTTGTAAGCTTTACATGCTTGATGTGCTCATAAGTAAATGGTTTTACTTAGAGTACAATCTTGGACATGAATAAATTTGTTTGTGCCTTGTGAGATATGAGTCTAAAAATATGGTATTCATCTTCTTTATGAAATTTATGTTCCTCGTTGAATTATTCAACTGGATAACAATTAGAATAGTGATTTCCTAAAATATTTATCTTCAACTTGGTAGCTCTACTACTGATTGAATCTCGGATCTTCATCTTTTTAGAAAACACCATATTGACATCTCTATGTGTACTTTCATATCCTACAAAGAAACCCAACATTTATAGCATGGAATTATAATTGCCAATTGTAATAACACAAATGGTTTCAAAAATCTAAACTAGCATTAAATCCATTGTTTTACATCAATTAATATTTTCACACTTACATCTTAAACTCATTTGGATTTGAAAATTAATGATAAGGTTTTATACTTTTAATAAAAGATATGATCGTGTAGTTTGTCATGTCGAAAATCTCAAACATAACACAAAACTCAAATATCTTTCAAATGATCCTTAAACCACACATAATAATTTTTTTCTAAGTATGTTATTTCATAATATGCACACTCAAGGTAATAACATTTTTTTAAGAAGAAATGGTGAAACTATAGTGTCATATATTGTAACCACTAAAAATTCCACACTTTTTCCGTGCACCTACCTTAGTGTGTGAATCATTACTATTTCCAAACATAGTTCTAGCCTCTTCACTGACAAACTATTGTCATCTGCTAGAATGGAGATCAATTCATGTGTCATGAGCCTTGCATGTTAGATGTACTATTGATTCAAACCATTATGGGTGGAGTAGATTGATGGGGGATTCAACTAGGATGCTAGATGTCATGGTTTTGGTGGACTATGACACTAAGTGCCATAGTTCTTGCGAAATGGACCCACATTTGAATATTATAACATTTAGGCTCCGATTAATTGTTATTTGATCTCGACATTTTTGGGGTAAGTATAATTTACTCACAAGATTAACTTTACCTTAGGATAATTATTAGGATGTTGGGTAATCTTTAATAATATTTTATTATTTCTTTCACTTAATAATTGTGTTAGGTAGTTGTACCTACTCATGCACCTCATTAGCATTTTGTTTTTCATTCTTGACTATAAAAGTAGAGCTCGTTGTATATTTCATTCATCTCAATCTCAAATAAATTAATTTATTTTATGAAGTATTATTTTATTTTTTCAAATTTTTGTAGTTGTTTGTAGATCCTAGAGTGCAGTTAATACTCCAACATCCTATTAGGGCATATAGTCTGCATTTTCTTCTATATCTTAGAATTTTTCATATGTGATTTGTTGAGGCCCCCAGACATTCAACTTGAAATATAAGAACCATTCCATCTGGCATAGGTCTAGTTTTATTCCTAGTTATATTATTTTCCATGTTATTTGTCATAGTTTTTGGTATCAAGGATTTCCATATCTATAGACCTTTCTAGCAATTTGATGTTATTATAATCGACTATTTTTTGCTTGGTAACAATGTATGTTTTAATCTTTTGATTGCGAGGATCATGAATTATGGCATATCAATCAACTAGCTTTTGGCATTGATATTTATGGTAGATATAGTGTTTTTTGTTGTGACTATGAGGGTGGTGTATAAAGCCACTACCAAACCCCATCAGTATCCCTCTGACCATGGGATATTTTCTTCTAATTTGTTGATTTGATAGTCCCATGGATGGTCAAACAAAATATTGTACAATATAGATACAAATATAAATATTTCATCATGATTATATCAAAGAGATCATGTACCATAATATTCTGTAGATCTCATATTAGTAATTACATTCTTTATATAATAAATTTTCAAAATAATGAAGTGTTTGTAATGAAGTTGCAGACTTCAAAAGGATCAACCAATGAACATGCCAACAATAAGAGAATGTTACAACAAGAGATTTCAACAAAATGAGATCAAAATAATATTGAAGATGATTCATTTGATATAAATTAATATAATTCAATTTGTTGGCTCCCAAATCAACAGATTGGAAATCCTATGAGCTTGCCTACTCAATGCTTAGATTTTCCAACTGACCTAGCCAACTAATGGGAGTGGTCGATTATGACCCTCCTCCCCTACACTTTAGGTTCTGTGGGACAAAGGCAGGTGGGCCTATATACCTAAACCTTAATTTTTTGGTTGGAGGCCTTTTATAGAAGATAAATATGCAAATAGAACTTGGGTGATCTCTTAAAATGGCACGAGAATTCTTGAGACTGATCAAATTGTGAATATCACAACTGTTAAATAACTTTACAATTTATTTCTTATAAAAATGTATTGTATAAAAGTTGTGAATTATAAATACAATGCTCAATTGGGAATTCCCTAGAAATACTTGATTAAACTACCTTAAAATAGTATAATACCAGTGGCTTTATCTTCCTTATAATATTATCAATTCAATTAAAGTGATCCTATGTAAAACCCTATGAGACAATTTTAATAACTTTGTTTTAAAGAAAGATCATCACCTCAAAGGCTTCTATATACAAAATAATTCATATCTTTTTTGTTATAGTTAGCCTTATGGATTTTAACTTCTTTACGAAAGACCAATAAGATAGAATGAAGTTTGACAACCAATCCTTCAAACTAATGATCAAATGGAAATAGATCCAAATTGTTATATCATAAGATTGCACATTGAAGCATCTAAATTAATTAGATTATCGCAGAGACATTATTAGATTAAATAAAAAGATGAATATCGATAGGAATTAAGTAACAACTGACATTATACTGAAATAAGAATGGTGAAACCCAACCGAATACAAACTTTTGTATGGTTCATCTCCAGCCATATACCTCCAGTGAACAAACCAAATGTATTATATACTAACTTGGCTTGTAAATCATCCTTTGTCCCCCAAAAATGATCTCCTATATATAGACGAGGATTTAGTTTGGATGAAAATGCATACCCTTTCATAAAGACTTTTTACATCTTAACTAACAATTAATCAAACCGACATAACAAACTGATTACATAAAATCTTCTTGAAAGAATACATTTTGAATCATTCTGGCATAATGAATAATCTCCAATAGCTCGCCACATCCTTTAATATTCTTTAAACATTTTGCAGGTGCATAAGTATCTGAATTGTGGGTAGTATGTTTGATTGTGATCTCCAACATAATGATTAATTTTGTCTGTGAAATTTTCATCCTCTCATCCTGTGAACTTGTCCATAGTCTCTACTGCTAACCAGATACTGCACAAACAAAAACAAGTTAATTCATTATTAATTCATGAAAAAAAAATATTACCTATACGCCATGTGGAAGCATTTGACCATTCATAAATTCCAATGTATCTGATAGTGAAAGCTATATGATATGACATCATCCTTCAGACTTTACTTCTTTTGAATAACTTTCATGTCACTTCATTCTTACTAGGCTATTTGACATAATATTTTATCTAATGAATGAAGTAAAGGAGGCCCCACCATACTTCGAACAACTTTGTCCACAATTTGTCAATCTTCCCACTTACTCGATCATAATTTTATTTAATGTTATCGGGTCCCTCATCTTCTAATTCCACTCATCTCCATCTTTCTTACTTCTCATGTGACAACTATCTTTAATTATATTACTATGACGTCACTCATTATCAGGTATCTTTCTCCTTCATAATTCTCCTTCATAATTTTCTTAAAAAACTTGTTCGATGGTGCATGTTACTCGATGTGAAATCATCACTCAAGCCTATCGAATAGCTTTTGTATCATTTCACTATGGCTAGGTTATTTGATATAGATTATTACTCGATGACTCATGTGAAGTGGCCACACCTCCCTTCAAGGAAATTCAAGCATCGCCAATTGAGGACACATGGTAGGATCTCGTTAATTCTCCTCTTTCCTTAACCATTGTTTTAACCAACAAGCTCGCGACTAGCTGTTGTCGCTAGCTCTCAACATTTTTTTGTAACCGCTATCCAAGCTCATGACCCAGTGACCACTTCTATCTCTAGCTCTCAACATTTTCTTTTAATTGTTACTAACTGTCGCGACTTAGCAATTAACCTTTGTCCCAAGCTCTTGGATTGATCCTGTAACTACTACTTTAACCAGCGAGCTCGTAATTGGATTCCACGTGGCACCTTTTAATTTATTCATCTATCTTCTTCCACCAATATTACCTATGCGGGCCCACAAAATTTCCTCTATGTTGTTTTCCAACTCATCATTCTGAGCGCCCATCTGCCAAAAGATTACTGCTTTTGGCAACTTAATATAAAAACACCCAATTACTCCTCAACATAGGCAATGTGGGATAAGTGCATTACAACAGTTTTGTCATTTCGACCTTCACAGAGCATGATTTTTCTTCAAAGAAGTAACAACTCGCGTGCCTCGTGCATTTTCCATTCTTCATGAAATTTCCTGATCAATCTTGCACACGAAAAATAAGCAATAACTATTATTATGATAAAAATTTGTGGTAACATATGAAAATATTTAGGACAAATGCAAAATTATTGCAATAAAACAAGCTTAAGGAAAAAGAAACTAAATTGAAAATTTATATTCTAACACAATGTACAAATGAGGCTTCCTTATATAGGCAAGGTAGAAGAGGTAGGTACAACTACACTTAATGAAAACATTAAATGTTTGGTACAATATAATAAATTTCTCAAAAAAATTAAAAAATATTCAATTATTTATCTTCTAGAATAGTACCTAGGATAACTAATTTGATCCTATGTACTATATTAAATGATAATTTATAAATGTAATTTGTGATAGCTAACTTATTCCATGTAAGCCTAACTAAAATTAATGTATAAATTATATTTACACTACAAGCCACTGTAAGTGCAACACAAGGAGAAAAATTATTATCCAAGTGATGCAATAATAGGATGAAAATGCCAAAATAAAATGAGATCCAGCAACTAGGCCATGCTAGATACCCATAAATAATTAATCATGATATTAATTTCTCATTATAAATAGAGAAAAAAAGAGAAAACCTAGTGGAATATAACTCCCCTTCAAAAAGAGATAGTACAAATCATTTACAAGTCATGAATCATGTGTCGTATGAAGGTATCCACATTAGTACCTCCCAAGAACTACATCCATTACAAGAATAAAATAATCACCCATTTTAATGAATCTAATATGTGAGATAACATTAACCCCATAATGAAGTACCCCCAAAACCTCTAAAGAAAGAATGAAACCAAAAGAGAATCCAATGATTAAAAAAAAGAGAGAGATGTCTCCCCTTTGGAAGAAATACATCTAATGGTTACCTTTGTAATGCCCCTCCAACCCTCACAAAACTTTATTATGCTTGTTTGAATTTTGAGACTTTTATTCTCTACTAACGATTCTGATTGAAGTTAGCATTCTAATCTATCTCATCTCCACGTAAGTGTTTGATGTATATTTCTCTTTGATTAGTGATGCCAACTATGTGTTCATGATATTTTAGGAACATCGTGTTATGAAACAATTTGATATGTTTGTTGTGTGAGGAACTTCTTTTTTGATTGTTTGAGTACACTGGGATGAATTAAGTTGATTAAGATACTTGTATAACTATGTTATGGATGGTGTATATATGTTGTTCAAAATTTCCATAAAGATTAGGTTCTTTTTATGCTTTACCTAATCATAATTAACATTCTTGTATGATTTAATTAATACTTGTGATAATAACTATTAATTAGGGATTAACCCAGATCACCTGATGGATCATATTATGGATTCAATTTGACCCTTGTTTTATAATTAATTAGTATTACTTTGTATTACAGGTTCTTATATGCTAGTGACATCATACTTGAAATCTATTCTTTCTCTTATTTGATTAGATGATGAGATGCTTTCAAAATATGTTGGATAATATGTAAATGATCTAAATGTCACCTAATGAATTATGTTCTTAGAATATTTAATGAAATTGGGTTTATATACATGATGACATTATCAATGATGATAGTTCATTTTTATTTTGAGGTTATGGTAGACCTAACAATACAAACTCAAATGATTTAGAATGAGTATTGTATGGTGTGTGTGTGTGTGTAGGATGAGGGGAGGCAGTCGTAGTCACTTCCGTGGGAGATCCACACGATGTCGCACTCCCCATCCTTGTTTTTCACTGCTTGCACATATACATGTATATATTTGTGTTTCTCAACTTGGTGATGCAAGATGCAGGTACCAGGCATCAACTCCACCTGGCCACACAGGTCTGAGCGTGCCTTTAGATCCTCAAATGTTGTTGTCATGGAGATATTACCAAGGATTCCCCAAGTAGACCCCTTGTGACTTAGGTTCCTTTTTTAGGAAGTCACCGTATTTGGGTTTGGGCTGTATTATTATTTCTATGGTTTTGATATTTATATCTTAGTCAGTTGACTATGTTCTTTTATTCTTAAAAGTTATGTTTTTAATACGATTCTTGGTTATTTTATTAGATAAATAAATAAATATATGTATATATAATAGATATATTATGTGTTTAAATAATTTTTGGTGTGACTAAATATATGTATATGTATGTATATATGGGTGCACACATATATGCCTATATATATATATATATAAATATATTTGTGTATGTGTAAAGATATGTATATGTATAATTAGAGTTGTGATATAAATATTGTATTGAGATATAATAATAATAATAATAATAATAGAATAACTAAGATAATTATGCCTAATTGGAAAAACTATCTTTCTAGGATATTCGAACTCAAGACCTCCTAGGAGTAAGGCTAGCTAGTTACCATTGGGTTATGTGAGTTACTTGATCATTTTTATTATCATTGGTATAATTTATTACTTAATAAGCTTATATAAGTTAATAAATAATTAAATTTGTAACCTATCATTCATGGGAATAATTGATTTAATTTGAAACCAACTATGGAAGTTGGATAAGTTGCTTCCTGTAAAGCAACTCCTCCAACCATATAGTTGTCTATATGTATAACGTAAAATATTTTATGAGGAGGGACCTGGTTTTGGGAGATTTGGAGAATAGGATTTTCAATATGAAAATGATATTATCTACTCAAGAATTGAGGAAGAGGATAGTGTTTTAATTTTCTAAGAAAATGGAGAAATGGTTGTTGCAAGAATAAAATACAGTCCTGATGCGGAGGTCATATCTCTCTAACCCACCGTTGGATCCTACTAAGGTTTTAATATGTTTGTAAGAAACCAATTGCACAACTTCTCACCAGAGCGATCAAAGAAATATGATATGGTACAAAATTTATAGATGACTATGTGGGGGTATATCGAGGAGGACAGCAAGAAGGATGTTGGACAACCTGAAAGTTGATGGAATTGCTCTAACACCAAGGAAATTATCTAGAAGACTCCAGGTAGAGTCTAAAACTAGAAAGAATTTTATTTTTTCTATGTTATTTAATGTAGGAATGTGTTTTCTATTGTTTGTTATAGATAAGTAAGGTAGTTTAAAAATGTTCGTAATGGAATCTGGAAATACGTTTATGTATCTAATATGTAGGCTTGATGAGTTTTCCATTTTCTAATATTGTGAGTGATTATGTCTTCTTGTGTGGTTTGAATCCTATGTGGATTTTATGTTAGAATAGTGGTTAAAGTCCTACTTAAATTGTTTTTGATTTTTGGAAGGTTTAGGATGTCCGTTTATCACCCTTCCTTTTGATAGTTTATTTCATTTGGGATTATTTTCTTATATGTTCATTTTATTGCTTGAATTTGATCATAATGTTTTAAGTAAGGTGTCGTGAGTATATGACATCCTTGTACTATTCTTATGTTGTTTATGGTTAAGGTTAGGACTCATCTTGGTGGTCTGAGTACATAAGAGAGTTTCCTAAACCTCGGAAATAAAGTATTTGAAGTATTGAAATTCTTTTGTCATGTTTTGGGTAGGGGACTAGGTACCCTAGGTGAGTGGCTCACCATAGGTGCTAGGACCCAAAGTGGTTGCCAGGAGATCCTATGGGTGAGTTTGTAATCAAGTGATAACCTTAAAATTAACTTGGGAGGGGGATTCAAAAGATAATCAAAGACGCATAATAATGCCCACATAGTCCTGTTGGAGTACCGGGACCATGGGTAAATGCCAGGATAGATCCCTATTCATAAAGGGGGGACCGGGGTTACATGGTTGCCAAGGAGGATCCCAATAAGCAAGATATGTGATGACACTCACTTAGAGGGTATGCTAGAAACCTAACACTTGAGTATAGTTAAGTGATGTTTTGTTATGTCTGGTATTTGTTTAAGTTATTGTTTTGTGAAGCCTTAGATTGCTTAGGGCCTTGTGTGGACCTTGGTTCTATCTCCTAGCACGGGGGAGTGGAACTACATGGTTCCACGTGGTTGGGTGGTTAATCTTATCGAGGTACTGTTCATGGTTGCATGGATGACTTTTCCTTTGGATTCATGCTTGGAGGTATCAAAGATTCTACTTCTACATCATATACTTCAGTGTATTGTAATTCTGATGTATTTATTTATTGAAATCCCTTGTTGGGTAATATAATGAAATGTAAATGAAGGGTGAATCAATGTAATGGGAATGGGTATTTCTAGGTGAAATAAAGGGAAAAAATTTTCTCTTACTTGTATATGTCACAAATATTAAAATAATGTGGAGTTTGTCATTTGTTTCCCTCTAATGCTATCTTGTAATAAAGTAAGTGATCTCTTGAATGAAAATTTATTCTTATAGTTCTCTCTTGTTTTGTGAATAAGGACCTAGCTTATATTGATATGATAAGTACGTTCTCTTATATAATTGACTATAAAGGAATATTATGAAATGATTGGTTTATGAATGAAATTTTTTTTATGTCAAAGATAAATGTTATTATTAGATAAGGTCCATAGGAATGATAAATGATAAGGGAATTGCAATTGTGGAATAGTTGTATAATTGTGAAAGGAGATGCCAAATATTAAGAGAAGTTTATAAAAAAGATGTACAATACACTTTTGGATCAGTGCAACCTGTGATAGTAACTCAATAAATTGATTCACATATTGTTAACTTATGATTGATATTAAGAATAAGTTAGGAACATTTTGGTTGGTGTCTTAAAATATATCTAGTACAATGCACATCTAGGTGGTAGGGTATGCGATAATGAATGATAATCTTTACCCTAATGTCTATATAAAACTAAATTTATAAGATGCTATATAGATGTTATGAATTCCATTAGTTAGTTATGAAGAATGGATTGTGTTGGCAAATTAAATGTTGGTGACTACTCATTGAAACATGTTCATCACACAGTAGTCATTTATTCTGAAGGGTTCTAAATATGTTAGACTTGTAACTCATTATGAAAAGCTTAAATGTAATTAGATTAATTAATATTGTTTGAGTAGAAGCGTTAGGGAACCTGTGAGGACTAGGAAATCTCAGTTATGTTGCATTCATGTTTTGTGAGCATATGTGTATCGATTATTTTTAAAATGTGCATTGTACTAGTTAAAAAATAAAATTGACTTCATCTTTAGAGATTAGATGGTTAGTCCTCTTGGGTTCCGTGGCGGGCCATTACATCTAGTATCAAAGCCCTAGGTTTCCACACTAGGAACTCTGGGACTCATAACTTACCTATGCTTACCCTTTAAGCTCTTGTATTATATATTTTATGAATTCTAGCATCATTCTTGCAAAATTGAATTGTAGTTATGAAAATGGAATCTTTCAGTGTGTCTGTTATTAGTGTTTTGTAAAAATACTGGATAGTACTAATATTGAATTATCTTATAAATTTACCTATATTTTGAATATTTTATTTTTTGGGTTAGTAATGGGTTCAAATAAATGTTCGGCTTGGGTGACAATTACTCACTAGGGAGTCTATACCTTTCACTTATATTGTTTAAAACCTAGAGTGTTTGGAAGGAAATGATTATTTGGATCATTCGTATATGCCAATGCATCTCTTAAATGTCATTACATGTGTTTTGAGTTGTTGTTAAATTGATTATTTTGTGAAATTTTAAGGACTATACATACTGCTTTCCTTAGATGATTCCTCATTCTGTTATTTTTTTTTTAAGGTAAAAGTAGACAAGGCTACTATAAATATATATAAAATAATAAATCCTAGTTCAAAGGCTCCACGGGGAAAGAATTAGGAAGAAAACCCCGCATCTTAGCCCCATTACAATAATTACATTGATTTACTATTCTCAAAGCGAGAACATGTAACCCAGCACAAATATGTTGTGAAGCATAACTTGGAAAGACTACTGATAGAAGCTAGCATTTGACGACGCCCACCACATCTCCTTCCATGAATGTGCCCATAAAAGTGTGAAAAATGCAGGACAATGAATTTGCTGAGTCATAAAATCGGGGGTGTGTATTAATGTTGATTTCACAAGCCAATTTGGCGACATTGATATCCCTTGAGGTACAACAGCCGATCTCACAATCACACTTAAGGGGAGTAATGTTCTCTTCTAATTATGTCATTTAATTCCCCATTAATACTATTACAATCTGCCACTGTGAGCAGTTCAATGTTTATTGAATCACATCCCATATTTGAGAGGTAATCAGCCACATGATTGCCTTCCTGATAGGTATGGGAAATGACACAACTTTTAAATTCATCTAGAAGTCGCCAGATCTGATTAAAAATATATCCCAAACTCCTATTAGATAACTTTCTATTAATGCATGCTTGTATCACTATCAGTGAGTCTCCTTCCACATGGATGCATTCAATTCCTAATGATTTGGCAAAAACTAACCCTTGAAGTAAAGCTAACGCTTCAACAATATTGTTTGTCCCAAGCAGAATATCACAAGATTTCATGGCAATTGGATGCCCAAATTCATTTCTCAAACACACCCCAATTCCCGACTTACTTGGATTCCCCCATTTTGTTATTTCCTCTATAAATTATACTAATTAAATTTCATAGACATGATATTTTAAGTAACTATCAATAATATGCCTTGTGGTTGGGAAAGAGATAAGAGTTCATTTGGATTGAGGAAATGAATTAAGAAGTGACTAAGGTAGCATTCAAATAGTAATACTTTGTTTCTAGATTAAAATTATATTGTGTTGGTTCGTATGTATGTAAACATTGAAAGTTTGGTGTTATGTTGAGGTTAGATTTTTAATGTTTGTTGTCTCTTCCTTATACTTTCACGACTAGTATAAGGAGAAAATTATAATGTACACATCAAAAAAAATGTTTGCAGTGTTGTGACGAGCTTAAAAAGAAAAAAAAAGTAATCGAAAAATATTATTACTTTTATATATATATATAATACCTCTCTCTTCTCTACCTTTCTTGAAGTAAGGAATTGAAAGGAAAGAACAAATCTCTCTCTCTCTCTCTCTCTCTCTCTCTCTCTCTCTCTCAGAATAAGTTTTGAAGGACTAAAATTTTCTTAGGAAAAACAATACGACAATTATACCTTTAGTAAGATTCATATGTGCCTAATTGGAAAACACTTGGGTAAAGGACCTATGTCCCCAAGGTTTTACCATTTATGTTTGGGTTAAAAGAAGTGTTTTAAACCTGTAAATTGAAAAGTTATATCATATCTGCATTCCATGTTAATAGGTACAAAATTAATCAAGAAAGACTAAGGTAAGAACATACTAACATCCAAGTATTTTCTCTTGGAGTTGGTATTTAATTCTCTATCTTAAAGTTTGAAGTAAAAAAAATTTCACTTTATATGTGTATTTTCTAGATGCCTCATGAATAGACAAAATTATCAATCAGAATTATGAAAATGAATATGGCTTAGGTCTGCATGATAATCATCATTTATATGGTAATATTTATGGTTGGTTGTCTATAGTATAGGAATTTTGAGTGCAAGTGGAATAGGATTGAATATTTATCATTATAGAGATGAACCTTTATGTTGTGAAATGAAATAAATTATGTAGGTAATCATGGTAGTGGAATATGTTTCTATCTTTACTAAGAACAAAAAAAATCATGCATATTAGGTGAAGGGTATGATTGGGTACTCTTGAATTCTCTTGAGGAAAGAAAAGGTTGGTAACATAATTAGTGGAAATTGGGTAGTAGCAATGTGTTTCTCCTCCTCATAATGGTTCTATGTGTATTTATAAAGTAACAAGTTTATATGAACTCATCATCATACTATTTAAATTTGATTGGAAGTAGGTGTGTTTGTATAAGTGTCCGACATACAGTCTGCAGGGAATGGTATTCTATATTAACGGTGCAATAATTGGATAAACTATCAGAAGTTATCTAGGAGTAAGGTTAGGGTAATCTAATGATAATATAGGTTATATTAGGTGTTTTTTATTTCATTCTTGTAAAAATAAATGTATTTATGTGTGTGTTCTAAGTTATATTCGAGACACTTCATGATAGGAGATAAATAGTTGCTACATAATAAGGAATTGTTTTGTGTTTGCTAAGAGTTGCCTATAGAACTAGGTGTTAAGGTAAATTATAAGCTGAATAATGCTTGGTTGAATGCGATAAGTTCATTTCTTGTATAAATGTTTTATGCCATCTTGTATTGGTTTTCTATTTAAAGGTCCCTATCTAAAAATTGCATAGGAACTTTTAAGATGCTTCACAATTATAATTACTCCTAAGCTTTAAAGTGATATTATATCATACTAACAAATGTAATAATTTTGTGACTCATATTTTCTATCTTGTTAGGTTTTGATATGTTATCAAGAATTCTTACCAGGTTATCTTAGTTACAATAAATAAGAACTTTGATTTTGAAAAAAAAAAGGTAATAATATCAATATATAAACCATATTTTTATTTATACCCGATATTAGTCTTAGTAGGAATGTATATAAGAAACTATTAGGGGTTACGAATTGGTGTAAATAGAAAATACATTTTAATTCTAAGTGTCTTTTCTGTATAAATTTCTTGCATTATAATAGTCTATTTCATAAATTTTCCATGATTGATCTATGTTAATCTGAAATAAGTTAAAACAATGTAAGAACCACAAAATTGTGATAACCTGATTACTTGGAAAGGTTCTATTATTTTTTTAGGTATTTGTTTGTTATGTATTATAAATATTTTAGTACTTACCGACTTCCAGGAGTAAGTTGAATCTAAGGGGGGAGGATGTAATGCCCCTCCAACCCTCACAAAACTTGATTATGCTTGTTGGAAGTTTGAGACATTTATTCTCTACTAATGATTCTGATTGAAGTTAGTAGTCCAATCTATATCATCTCCACATAAGTGTTTGATGTATATTTCTCTTTGAGTAGTGATGCCAACTATGTGTTCATGATATTTTAGGAACATCCTATTATGAAACAATTTGATATGTTTGTTGTGTGAGGAACTTCCTTTTTGATGGTTTGAGTACACTGGGATGAATTAAGTTGATTAAGATACTTTTATGACTATATTCTGGATGGTGTATATATGTTGTTCAAAATTTCCATAAAGATTAGGTTCTTTTTATACTTTACCTAATCATAATTAACATTCTTGTATGATTTAATTAATACTTGTGATGATAACTATTAATTAGGGATTAACCCAAATCACTTGATGGATCATATTATGGATTCAATTTGACCCTTATTTTATAATTAATTAGTATTACTTTACATATTATGGGTTCTTATACCCTAGTGACATAATACTTGAACTCTATGCTTTCTCTTGTTTGATTAGATGATGAGATGCTTTCAAAATATGTTGGATAATATGTAAATGATCTGAATGTCACCTAATGAATTATATTCTTAGAATATTTAGTGAAATTGGGTTTATATACATGATGACATTATCAATGATGATAGTTCATTTTTATTTTTAGATTATGGTGGACCTAACAATACTAACTCAATCATGATTTAGAATGAGTATTGTATGGTGTGTGTGTGTGTGTAGGATGAGGGGAGGCAGTCATAGTCACTTTCACGGGAGATCCACACGATGTCGCACTCCCCATCCTTGTTTGTCACTACTTTCACATATATGTATATATTTTTGTTTCTCAACTTGGTGATGCAAGATGTAGGTACCAAGCATCGACTCCACCTGGCCACACAACTCTGAGCATGCCTTTAAATCCTTGAATGTTATTGTCATAGATATATTACCAAGGTTTCCCCAAGTAGACCCCTTGTGACTTAGGTTCCTTTTTTAGGCAGTCACCCTATTTGGGTTTGGGTTGTATTATTATTTCTATGGTTTTGATATTTATATCTTGGTCAGTTGACTATATTCTTTTATTCTTAAAAGTTATGATTTTAATACGATTCTTGGTTATTTTATTAGATAAATAAATAAATATATGTATATATAATAGATATTATGTGTTTAAATAAGTTTTTGGCATGACTAAATGTATGTATATGTATGTATATATGGGTGCCCACATATATGCCTATGTATATATATAAATATATTTATGTATGTATAAAGATATGTATATGTATAATTAGAGTTGTGATATAAATATTGTATTGAGATATAATAATAATAATAATAATAATAATAATAATAGAAGAACTAAGATAATTATGCCTAATTGCAAAACTAGCTTTCTAGGATATTCAAACTCAAGACCTCCTAGGAGTAAGGCTAGCTAGTTACCATTGGGTTATGTGAGTTACTTGATCATTTTTCTTATCATTGGTATAATTGATTACTTCATAAGCTTATATAAGTTAATAAATAATTAAATTTGTAACCTGTCATTCACGGGAATAATTGATTTAATTTGAAACCAACTATGGAAGTTGGAGAAGTTGCTTCCCGTAAAGCAACTCCTCCAACCATATAGTTGTCTATATGTATAACGTAAAATATTTTATGAGGAGGGACCTAGTTTTGGGAGGTGTGGAGAATAGGATTGTCAATATGGAAATGATATTATTTACTCAAGAATTGAGGAAGAGGGTAGTGTTTTATTTTTCTAAGAAAATGGAGAAATGGTTGTTGCAAGAAAAACAATACAGTCCTGATGTGGAGGCCATATCTCTCTAACCCATCGTTGGATCTTGCTAAGTTTTTAATATGTTTATAAGAAACCACTTGTGTAACGTCTCACTAGAGAGATCAAAGAAATATGATACGGTTCAAAAGTTATAGATCACTGTGTGGGGGTATATCCAAGAGGACAGTAAGAAGGATGTTGGACAACCTAAAATTTGATGGAATTGCTCTAACACCAAGGAAATTATCTGGAGGACTCCAAGTAGAGTCTAAAACTAGAAAGAATTTTATTGTTTCTATGTGATTTAATGTAGGAATGTGTTTTCTATTGTTTCTATTCTATTATTGATCATGTTTATAGATAAGTAAGCTAGTTTAAAAATGTTCGTAATGGAATCTGGAAATAAGTTTCTGTATCTAATGTGTAGGCTTGATGAGTTTTCCATTATCTAATATTGGGAGTGATTATTTCTTCTTGTGTGGTTTGAATCATATGTGGATTTTATGTTAGAATAGTGGTTAAAGTCCTACTTAATTTTTTTTTGAGTTTTGGAAGGTTTAGGATGTCAGTTTATCACCCTTCCTTTTGATAGTTTATTTCATTTGGGATTATTTTCTTATATGTTCATTTTATTGCTTGAATTTGATCATAATGTTTTAATTATGGTTTCTTGAGCATGTGACATCCTTGTACTATTCTTATGTTGTTTATGGTTAAGGTTAGGACTCATCTTGGTGGCCTGAGTACACAGCAGAGTTTCCTAAACCTTGGAAATAAAGTATTTGAAGTATTGCAATTCTTTTTTCATGTTTTGGGTAGGGGACTAGGTACCCTAGGTGAGTGGCTCACCATAGGTGTCGAGACCCAAAGTGGTTTCCAGGAGATCCTATGGGTGAGTTTGTAATCAATTGATAACCTTAAAATTAACTTGGGAGGGGGGATTCAAAAGATAATGAAAGACATAATAATGCCCACGTAGTCCTGTTGGAGTACCGGGACCATCGGTAACTTCCAGGATGGATCCCTATTCAAAAAGGGGGGACCGGGATTACATGGTTGCCAGGGAGAATCCCAATAAATAGGATATGTGATGTAGAGGCAAGCGGATTTACAAAACTAAGGTCTCTTAATGACTTTCAAATGTAGAAGGTGGGTGTTGAACCAAGGCTTCCCAAGTGCACTCAGACGGCTCCCAAAGGGTAGACTGAAACAAGAGACCTATCCACTACCTCCAACACCTTAGAAAATCTGTAAACCCAAATTAAAACTTCTTCCAATAGGTTACAACCCTCTGAAAAGACTCCAACCCTCAAATCCACTCTCTAGCCTTAGTAGGCCTAGTAATCCTTGTAGCCCTATTTTCACTATTTTTTGGAGTTTTCTTAAAACTTTCCCAAAACACTCCAGAATATAATTGTGGATTAGGATACCCTTTTCCAATTTTTTCAACATATGTCAAAACCATATGTTCTGGTTTTGGAGCATCAATCCCCAAAAATGTTGTTTCCACTTTCTTGTCTAGGCCTAATAGGTCACTTTTACAAAGGATCCCTATTACAAACTTAACACCCAACCTTCTCAATTTTCAAATTGTTTTAATATGGTCCCAATTAGAGAAATATGAATTCAATTTAACCCTACAGGCTTTCTATACCCAAAAGCCCCAAATTGCTCCTTCTAGGCCCTCAAAAATAGGGCCTTCTTAAAAACAACTCTAAACTCGTTTCCAGAACTCCTCCTTCTGGATTCACAATTTATTTGTCATATTCCTTTTCTATTTAAAATAAAAATATACCCTCATTAAGCTGGATATGTTGCTGCACTACACTTATGACATCAATTTCATGCCCTTTTCCCCACTCTTCCTTATGGTGTACACCCACTAAATCAACTCCTCCTACATCCAAATAGTTAGTAACATCATACATATGTTACATAGGGTCCATTCAATGAGAAACATAAAATACATTCATTGAATGGCCCATTATATCATTAAAAAGACCAAAATAGAGTTATTTCAATGCAACAAAATGACCACCTACAGCAACTTTCAGAATCTGAAGAAAAATAGATTATAAAAACATTCAATACAGATGAAAAATGATTTTATTATCCTCTTATATCATCTACAACTCTATCCCAAATCCAAAACAATCAACAAAGCATTGAAAACAACAAGATTTGCAAGGAAAAACTTGAATTTTCACTCAATTTCTTAATATGTCTATACAGTCTGTACAATATGTACATTTCCATCATTCAAGGCATATATATCCTTCCCACAACTTCCCCAGCCAATCCAAATTAGTTGGATGGCTAACAAACACTAATTACATAGTTTTTCATGATTTCCCTCCCAAACCAGACTAGTCGTTGGTATTTGAAAATTTAAACTAAAACTCTTTATTAAACATCTAAATCTAATCCCCCTTTATTTATAATGGATCCAACATGGATCAAATGCCTTACTCAAAGGACTTATGTACTCCTAGGATCCCTACCAATCCTAGATCTATGAAATTCATAATTTGGTCGTACAATCCTATTAGGACCATTAGGACATTTTTAAATTTTGTTCACATTATTACAATAAAATGCCATTATAGGCCTTAAAACATTATAATTGAGTCCCTTGGACCCCTGATGGATCCCACCATTCATCCTTGGTGTCATTATGGTCTTCATGTCTTTGGGTGCTCCTACACCAATATGTGATGACACTCACTTAGAGGGTATGCTAGAAACCTAACCCTTGTGTATAGTTAAGTGATATTTTGTTATGTCTTGTATTTGTTTAAGTTATTGTTTTTTGAAGCCTTATATTTCTTAGGGCCTTCTGTGGACCTTGGTTCTATCTCCTAGCACGGGGGACTAGAACTACACAGTTCTACGTAGTTGGGTGGTTAATCTTATCAAGGTACTGTTCGTGGTTGCATGGATGAATTTTCCTTTGGATTCATGCTTGAAAGATGTCAAATATTCTACTTCTGCATCATATACTTCAGTGAATTGTAATTTTGATGTATTTATTTATTGAAATCCCTTGTTGGGTAATGTAATGAAATTTAAATGAAGGGTGAATCAATGTAATGGGAATGGTTATTTCTAGGTGAAATGAAGGGAAAAGTTTTTCTCTTACTTGTATATGTCACAAATATTAAAATAATGTGGAATTTGTCATTTGTTTCCCTCTAATGCTATCTTGTAATAAAGTAAGTGATCTCTTGATTGAAAATTTATTCTTATAGTTCTCTCTTATTTTGTGAATAAGGACCTAGCTTATATTGATATGATAAGTACGTTCTCTTATATAATTGACTATAAAGGAATATTATGAAATGATTGGTTTATGAATGAACTTTTGTTTATGTCAAAGATAAATGTTATTGTTAGATAAGAAGGTCTATAGGAATGATAAATGATAATGGAATTACAATTGTGGAATAGTTGTATAATTGTGAAATGAGATGCTAAATATTAAGAGAAGTTTATAAAAATGAAGTACAATACACTTTTGGATTAGTGTAACCTGTGATAGTAACTCAATAAATTGATTCACATATTGTTAACTTATGATTGATATTAAGAATAAGTTAGGAACATTTTGGTTGGTGTCTTAAAATAAATCTAGTACAATGTACATCTAGGTGGTAGGGTATGCGATAATGAATGATAATATTTACCCTAATGTCTATATGAAACTAAATTTATAAGATGCTATATAGATGTTATGAATTCCATTAGTTAGTTATGAAGAATGGATTGTGTTGGTAAATTAAATGTTGGTGACTACTCATTGAAACATGTTCATCACACAGTAGTCATTTATTCTGAATGGTTATAAATATACTAGACTTGTAACTCATTATGAAACTCTTAAATGTAATTATATTAATTAATATTGTTTGAGTAGAAGTGTTAGGGAACCTATGAGGACTAGGAAATATCAGTTATTCTGCATTCATGTTTTGTGAGCATATGTGTATCGATTCTTTTTAAAATGTACATTGTAATAGTTAAAAAATAATAATTTGACTTCATCTTTATACATTAGATGGTCAGTCCCCTTGGGTTCCCTAGTGGGGTGTTACAACCTTAGAATAACCTCCATATAGATGGTACAACCATGCAACAAGAGTCAACATAGAGAAAACAATCAAATCCGCATCAAGAATAGACAATCAATATGCTACAAGAGATCTTCACCTTATCATAGAATCAGATATTTACATCACATTGGCTTGCAACATGCATCTTACAAACTTTCAACAAACATGCCTGGTTACAATATGAATTTATACACTAACCCTAATGCTAACCTTCCAATCTTATCTCCTAAGAACTTTCCTAACAAAGAACAAGAGCCTCAATAAATAGAGCCTTCGCAACTTTTAATTCGGCCAAATCAATTATATTTTCCAATAATAAGAAAATATAATACAATAATATAGGTCAGGACCCAAATCATAAAGATATCAATGCAAATATATAGAAATGGCATGTGTTCCAAGAGAGATGTCAGCCAAATATCCAAGAACGTCGATATATGAGTCACCAAGCTTCGTTGATCAGGAAAATACTTCACAATATCGAAAAACCTCAACTAGTCTTGAGAACATGAAGAACATACAGAAATGACCATGAATCTACAATATCTCCACAATGAATTATCAAAATTAGGTGAAACTCTAAACAAATATAAAGAATGATGTCCAAAACAAACCCTTTAGTTCTCAATAGATAACGATCCAAAACCAAGGAACACTACCATAAAAATAGAACTTATAATAGAAACTAAACTAAGAACAAACTGAAAGGGAAATCTTTTTGGGTGATGCAAGATTGTCAATGACCCAAGGATGCTCTTGCATTAGACACCCCTGGTAAGTAGAAAATTTTCCATAAGAGAAACTTATAAAAATTTGACAAGTCATGGAACATAAATTTCATTTTCACTTTTTATCCAAACATCCTCTTTATCTACAACCCTCCTTCTCTGCACTTCTTCTCTTCTCTATGTCAGACACACTCACTATGCTCTATACTATGTCATATCTCATATCAATATAAAAACTCTAACCACTACCTCTTCCCTTTTGTCTAACTGAACATCCTCTGTTATAAGCCGTTATATAATCATCAACCAAGGTCATATGTTGTTTACAGTCTGATACCAACTTGGTCTCCAGTCTGTCTTCAAGATCCTTCTTATGATTCTTACCAAGCTCTATATTTTTTTTCTCTGAGTGATAAATTTTTACTATGATCAGATTCCTGGCACTTCTCTCTGCCTCCTTCAAGGGAACCACAGTAAACTTCTTCCCATCCCTCTCTATTTTGACCAAATTTTTTCAGAAATCATGAATAGCTTCCCTATAAAACTACCACTTGGTCTACTCAATAGAACATAATATGTACTCATGGATCTACCACATCACACAAGACCTCATCATTATATGGTCCAATGCTAAAGTTGACCAAACACTTCTCTTTCACCTACACCATGTCCTCGTCTAAAAACTTACTTATCCCATAAGGACAAGGATTTTTAAGCCTCTTTAATCCAAGCTTCTACACCATCTCTTCTGATACTATATTGTCAGTACTACAACCATCCATGACAAATTTATAACATTTACCTCTTGATTTGCAAACAGTCCTAAACAAATTCCTCTTTTGTAAAGGCTCGGGTTCTTTCCTATGCAACATGACTCTCCTAAGAATAAGACATTCTCCTATCTCAGGTCATGCTTCATTTACCACAAGTTCATCATTAGTCTACTCCTCTCTTTACATAACATTCTATTTACCCAAGTTCTTACTAGATCCTTCAGAATATTAAAAGCCTCTATGTCCTATGCTACCACATTTGAAACAAGTACCTTTGAATTCCTTGCTACCATTCCCTCTCCTAATTGTCTTCTAATCAGGTTCAGCCTCAATAGTTTTCTTTTCTTTTTCACTACTACTTTCTTGCTTCTCCTTCCCTCTAGGGTTACCTTGTCTTCTCTTCAACTTATCTTATGTCGTCAATACATACTGATAAGCATCCTCCACTGTAAAAATCCACTACATACTTAGATCATCCTGAACATTAAATCTCAGACCATGAACATACCTAGCCACCTTCTCCTTAGATACCTCTTGGTGTCCAAATCTAATAGTCAACTTATAAAACTCTTCGATGTATTCCTTAACACTCATATCTTTCTTCTTCAAGTTTTATAATTTGTTAAATAATAGTAATCCATAATCTTCAGGTATGAGTTTAGCCTTTAACGTAGAAACCATTACCCTTCATCTAGTGATTTTCATTTCACCATGCTCCTCTCTATCTTTCTACAATTCTTTTTACCACAAGGCAACATGACCCTTCAACTTAGTCTGTGCTAAGCTAACCCTCTATGAATCTCTGACATTGTCAAGCTCAAAGTAATCTTCTAGTTCACCAATCTAATCTATCAAATCCGCAGGATCATATGAACTAGTGAAAGTAGAGATATCCATCCTATGAATTCTACTTACTTGTGCCATATCCCTTAACGATATTTCCTCATTTGTAGGAATCTCATCATCTACAGTCTCAAGATCTTCAGCAGTTTCTTCATATTCTTCTTTAGTCTCAGGATTCCTTCTCAATCTAGTGAAGACATTTCGGATCTCGGTTCTTATGTCATTTCTAAATTCCTTGATAATTTTTTCTATCCTTCTAAGTTTCATTCTTCTAGGTTTCATCTTTCCAATCATCAGGTGTAGCTACCTCAGCTTTGGTGATCTGATTACAAGGTGTTAATTGCCTCTCACTCGTCAATCTATAAGACACACTTGAAGCCTTCCTCCAACTTGGATTATCTATTCACCTTAAATATTCTAAATAAGTTCTCAACCAACAAAAATCTCCTCAGTAATCCCCTTGCACAAGTCCTCTATAATTGCAGGCCAGGTCCATACTCTGCCACCCCACAAAAAAACTTCTAGGGCTTTGCAAGCTTAGGAACTTGATCTGCTAACACCAGGACATCAACCTTGCTCTGATACCACTTGATGTAGTCATTGACAGAGTTTCCCCAATGGATATGGTCTAACCATACAGAAAGATTCAACACAATAGAACTAATCAACTCAGCAACAAGAATAGACAATCAACATGTTATAACAGATCTTTGCATTATCATAGATCATATATTTACATCTTATTGGTCTGCAACATGCAGCTTATAGACTTTCAACATACATTCTTGATTACAACATGAATCTATAGCCTAACCCTAATGCTAACCTTATAATTTTATCTCCTGAGAACTTCCCTAACAAAGAACAAGAGCCTCAATATATAGAGCCTTCGCAACTCATAAGTTGGCTAGATGAATTACATTTTTTAAGAATAAGAAAACATAATACAAAAATATAGGTCAGGACCCAAATCATAAATATCTCAATGCCTTGAGATGTAAAATGATGTGTGATCCAAGAGAGACATTGGCCAAATATCCAAGAACATCAAGATATGAGTCACCAATCTTTGACAATTGGGAAAATACTTCACGAGATCGGAAATCCTCAACTAACCACTAAAACATGAAGAACATATAGAACTGACCATGAACCTAGAATATCTCCACAATGAAGTATACAAATTAGGTACAAACCCAGAAAATGATAAAGCATGATGTCCAAAACAAACCCTTTAGTTCACAGTAGCTAACAATCCAAAACCAAGGAACAATACCATAAACATAGAACTGCTAATAGAAACTAAACTAAGAACAAACTAAAAGGGAAATATTTTTGGGTTATGAAAGATTTTTAATGACCCAACAATTCTCCTGCATCACCTCTAAAGAAAGTATGAAACCAAAAGAGAATCCAATGATAAAAAGAAATAAAATATCTCCCCTTTGGTAGAAATACATCTAATGGTTAATGTAGAAGAAACTCCTTCTCCATGAAGAAGGAATAATATACAAGTATCACCAATGAAAGCTTGAAAAAATCAAGAAGAATATCTAAGGAAGTTCATCAAGACTAGAAAGATCCTTAATCAAAGAACAAACAATGGATGAATGAGACTCAATTCCATCATTAAAATTTATATAAAGAGGGCAGTGACCCCAACAGGGATGTCCTCTATATCTATAGTAGAAGCCAAGTCAAATAGACCTGAAATGAAACCATTTATAAACCAAAAATATTAAAAATTAATGATGTTTTATTGTATCAAATTCCTAGAACATATGTAAACTGTCAATTTTAATCTAGCATGAGATGGGGGAATAATGGTCAGATCCAAAACCCATTAAGAGATGTTGAATTACTCCCAATATGATGCAGGAACATCCTCTTGCTCACAAATCGTCAAATTAGTCAAATTTGTGTTTTTTGTTTCATTTTGTGTATTTCCTGTCAATAAGGTCATTTTGGACTATTAATGTTCAATTTAAGTCATTTGTACAAGTTTGGGTTAATTGACATTAAAGGATGTAAATTTACTCAAAAGTTGTTAAAGTTGCATGACAACATTTTCTTTAGTGATGAAAATGTTTCAAAAAAAATTTGAATGTTTGGTTAGAGGTGTCGCAATTAAGGAACACTTAGAGGGGGGTGAATCAATGTTCTACAATATTTAACTTTATTAATCTTATCATTCAATCACTTAACACATATAATCAAAAGAAAGATGCAAGACCATAACACAAACAACCACAACACCTTAACACGAATATTTTTGTACGTTGAAACTTAGTTTAGAGAAAAACCATGGTGGGGATGAACCCACAAGATGAAAATACTTTATAGAAGGATTAAAATGGGGAATGCACATGCATTTAGGAACATTTCCTAGATATTACTACTCAAAATAGAAAGGCTTGCTGCCTACAAAATATTTACAATGTCACTGTAGTGTTTGAGATTAATAACAACATCTTCTAATGACAAACTATAGTTCCGTTAAAGTACATTATACATATTTCATACACTTTATCACTTACTTCTCTATTTCACTATCCTTCTCTGATTCGGACCACAAATATTTATCCTGTGAATGTGAAACTACTCATAATCAATCATCCATGCCTTTTACTATGCCAGAATAACCAAAAAATTGATCATATATATCCACAACAAGAAATTAGATCAGTTGCATGTTGGCTCAAGAACACTTAAAAAGTATCCAAAATTGTATAAGTTGTCTACAAAATCCAGATACAAATACTAATGCAGACCAAAATAATTTATTACACATTACCACATATGTCGACCAAAATTCTTAGATCAAAAAAACAATCACCAAAACCACTCCATTAGATTCGCATAAGGATCAACAACAGAAGTCATTTTTTCTGCACTATCAAACCAAAAACCAATACACAAGTACCTCTAACTTGTAAACCAATTATGAGAAGACGTCAAAACTTTGGAATAATGTAGTCCAGACATCTATTAACATTCCCTTAGATTTGTGACATAAATTATTAACCTAGAAATAAGTACCCACCAAAATACTAAACAATTCCATATGCTCTGTTACAGCTTACCATATGAGAACAAGTCTTTTATCTAACTCCCGGTATGATCGAATAGTTCAATGTGGATGGGTTTATTGACTTTAGTTTCCATCAATGAAAATACCAAAGAATTTTTGTAGTGTCTGTTGCCAACAATCTCCCCCTTTGGAATTGATGGCAACACTTAGTGAAAAATGACCAAGTGTCAAAATTGGTACCACATATGTATACACTGTAAAACTCAAAAAATCAATACTCCAATGCTCCCCCTAATATGAATATTGCATTTTTAACTACCTTATACTCAACCTTTGACATCAATGGAAAAGAAAGGGTTCCACATACAAAAAATTATATAAAGATGTGTACAAATAGACTCCTCTAACTTACATGACCTTAAAGATATCTACAAAAAAAATCTTCAATAGCTTCAAATCATTGTCCCAACCATTCTTGAGACACTCCAAAACTGAAATGTGACCACTAAAGAGATGTGCTTGCATTTCTTCTATTTGAAGATCTAAGGGTTCATTGGTGGATATGGCTTTCTTTAAAGAACTGAATATTGTTTCCAACATAGGATCAATAAGACTCCAAAGTTCACCAACTCTACTAACAATCTTATCTATTTCCTGCATCAAACTCTTAATTTTGTCAAACAAAGATGTGACTTTACTTTCTTAACTAGTTGCAGAAATAGTTAAAGGATCAAAGGATTGAGAACTGCTAACCACTTCTCATTCTCCTTTATCTTCTTCTCAATATCCTCAACAAATTTATAAAATGAAAAACAAGATTTATATACACTACCACCTTATGATAAGCCATTTTGAATACTATTTACACAACTATCTTGTTGTATCCTATCATTTGCAATCGTTTCCTTCAACCTATTGAATCTATTAGAGTCAAATTCATTCCTGACCTTTATCTCATATGACCTTAAAAGACTCAAAGTGAGTACTTATATAGTTTATAATCATTTTCAATTGACTAAAGAGAGAATCAGATGCATTTTTGAAAAATATAAGCATTATCTTCTCTATAACACCAGATGCAAGACTTAGGAGCTCATTGTCCTCCATGTGAGATCTCATTATCTTGTTTATTGCCTTAGCTTGTGCAATTGATGTAAACTTTGATTTATAGATTGGGGATACAGTGGCCAAATTGATAGGCCCTTGAGTAAGTTCAAGATGATCTAATTATAGACTATCCTTCTCTAGAAACTCCTTCATTGTCTATGCAGTATCTCTTGCCATAATTTTTATCTCAGGTTCCTTCACCTCAGTCAACTTCTCTTCTTTTTCTTCTCCTTTATTCACCTCTCCATCTTTTATACCTTATGGAATAGTAGAGACATTTACTTCAATTGGTTCAACTTCTAGAATAAATGTATAATCATTACCTTGGACCTCTTCTACGACAACATAAAATTGGTTTTCTTCTAGGATTGACTTCAAAATCTTTTATGTCTCTCTTACAACTACATTTGTCTACCGAACCATTAGCTTATTTACTCTTGATTCTCTCCTAGATTATTTATCATCTTGTTTGAACATGTGTTTCATTTCTTCTACTGATATAATAGTACATAGATTTATCAACACTTTCTCTTTCAATATTTCATCCTCAACCTTAACATTTACTCTTCTCATTTCCATAATATCTTATAAAAATTTTGGAATCTCAGACATAAATTCAAAAAGAGCTCTATTGAATGAATTCAAATATTTGATAGAGGCCTCTTCAAGTACTCTCTTTTTGGAATTTTTTTTGTTGAAGGTGTTGACATTCATGGTTTTGTCATTGATGTAAACATATGTATCAGTTGGTCACATCAGAAGTCTCTGACAAACTAGTTATCACTAGTACAGACAAGACTGACATAAGTGTATGGACTCTATACGGGATTTTAGAGCATGCAATCATGGAGATGTATGGGGATATGAGAAGTGATCTTATATCTAAGGTCACTTGGCTTGATATTACTGTTGGCATAATTTATAGTTGTTTTGGTAAAGATTGGTTACTGAATAGTGATAGAGGATTGTGACAAAGTTGGTCTCTATTTTTTGGAGATAACTTTGATGTGAGCACGAGTTATGATTTGTGAGCTTAATGCGTGGTAGAAGACATGTTGGAGAATGTTACTTTTTATTATTGGTTTGTTGTTTTCTTGGTGATGTCAGCTAAAGTGTGTGATCTTGCAAATATCTAATTATGGCTCACTACAGTGTTGTAACGTGTCTAGAAGATGGTGAGCGTGGATTACAGATCTTGGAGTACAATTGATGATTTTTAATTGATATTTACTTGTGTAAGGTACCATGTGTATCTTAGCAAGGGTCTATATAATTTTTTGTGCATTGGGGAATTCTTAACAGGACGACCTAATTGTTTATTGTAAACTTGTATAAAGGACAATTGTTTCTTGGTGAGGTGGTATGGATGTGTAAAGTGGAAGTTGCAAGCTTGTAATTGTGAAGTATTCTAGATGTAGAGTAGAAATTTTGATTGTGATGAACTTCATTGGAACTGTTTAAGCAAAGCAAGTTGTTATCAGTCAGTTTACTATTTATTATATATCTCTCTATATGTATTTCAGAGAGTGAGTCTAGAAGGTGGATTTAGCCTTCTCATTTGGTCGGTGATCCTCTTGTTTCTCTTGACTCCTAATAGGGTTTGTCCTTTAATAGGGACTATGTACTGTATGTAATAATCAGCTCCTAACAGGGATACAATACTTCTAGTACATTATTTATGGGTGTTAATTCCCATCGGGGTTTTTCCCTTAATAGATTTTCCTTGACAACAATTTCTTGTGTTGTTTTATAAAGTTTAAACTTTAATTATTTGCATTGAGTAACTGGTTTATGAGGTTTAAAGCTTAATTATTTGGGTCATAGTTGATCCACCCCTCTTATTTGTGTCGGTGGACTATCATTATTAACGATTGGTATCAGAGCTTGTGGTCCTTTGAGATAAATCTTAACATCTTGAGGTGATCCTGAAGATGGTGTTCTATAGGAAGGAGAGTCCAAAATTTGATCCTAAAATTTTTGATAGTTGGAAGAACAAGATGAGAACACACCTACTCTACTTAGGTATTGATTACTAAGAAGGGTGGATAGATCAAGCCTGAAGATGAATTAGATAAATTTAATGAAGATTCAAAAAGAAGTTATTTAGTTGCAATATGGTTGCAAGAAAGGCATTTATTAGTGCGCTCTCTAAGGGTGAATTTATAGAGGTTAAATAATTGGATTATGCAAACAAAATCTGGACAAGACTAGAGGCACTATATGAAGGAGATATGTTTACCAAGCAGGAAAAGTTGCAGTATTGGAAGACTAAGATGGAGATTTTAAGAATGCGAGATGATGAGAATGTCAGATAATATGTAAAAATAGTTAGAGAGGTTGTTACAGGGACTAGAAACTTTAGAGGTGTTAGAGTAGTCATAGTTAGCTAATAATTAAATGATTTAATTATTAGCCTATTATACTCTTTAGTGCTTAAGTTTCACTTAGGCGCTTTATAATTCTTTAGGGTTTTAGCCTTTAGGGTTTTGTGTTTCCTTTTATAAGGATTCACTTCTTTCATTTCAGTAAGGAGATTGTAATTTCACTTTGTTAATAGAAGATTATTTCTTGCAACATGCTTTTTCAGTCTCTGGCCTATTGGCCGCCATAGCTGCCTTCTATCTTCTATCTTGCTTCTCCTCGTGACAGTGTTTGCATGCAGGTTTCTCGGGAAGATTTGCAGTTCAGCAAATCTAACATGGTATCAGAGCTTCCCTACTGGTGGCTGTTCGAGTTTTTTCTGAAGCATTCGAGGGTTTGCAGTTCGCCAGGCTGTTTCTGGCATCTTTCATTAGTTCTGGGGGGTCTCTATTTTTGGAGGCATTTTGGACCAAAACCAACCTCACGGTTGAGTCCGGAAGGCCCAAAAACCCCAAGATTGACATAAAATTCATCCATTTTGGACACCGGGGCATCAGGTGAATTTTTTCGGCCTCCTAAGGGCCGTACGGGCTCGTTTTTCAAGGAAAAAATCAAAAAAAAATATTTTTTAAATGGTTTTTATGCGATTTATTGCGCTGACAGTGTTTTTTGCCGGGCGCCGCCGCCGCGCCACCGCCGCTCCACCGCCACCAATCGGTGGCCAGCCCGGCCCCCTGCATCACCGTCTCTACCGCTCTGCGGCCTCCAGGAGCTCCGCGGCCCGCCGCCGCCCGCCGCTCCCCGCGGCTTCCCCGCAGCCCGCCCCATCGGTCTGTGCGCCGCCCCGCCAGTGCTAGCACCCACCACTGTACCCAGCGCCCGCCACCACCGCCGCCGCCTGGCGGCCGTTTGCCAGCCCCCGGGGGGCTTATCTTCTCTGCGCGAGGTCCTATGAAGGACCAGGAGCCTTGTTTTAGCCCTCGGCACGCGCCATGCGCCCGGGGGCCCAAATTTTTTAGCCCCAAGGGCTTCTCTGTACCCTTTTTTGAGTTTTTAGGGATACCTGGGCCTTTTTCGCTCTACAGGGAGCATACGGGGGTCTTTTTCTGACTTCCATATACCGTCGGAAAGCTCTTTTTGAGCACTTTTCGATGATGGAGGTTAGGGTTTTGGGTTCCATTGTTTCAATAGCATTTTTTTTTTTGAAGTCTGATGTTTTATTTTGACTTCCAAGAGTCATATCTGGCTCATCCGGACTCCGTTTTTGGAAAATGAGATATCGTTGAAAAGCTGGTTCAGTGTGCTATTCAGTGGCAAAGGTTATTTTTCTAGATTCTGCTCTAGGTTTTCACTCATCCACGTTTGGAAGTTTATGCCCTCTGGTGGAGTGCTTGGTTCTACAGGTCCGAGGATCTCTTCTTCTGAGTTCATAGCTCACTCTTCTTTCTGACTTCTGAGCTTGTAAGCTCTTCTGATGCATTCTTTGTTCTGTAAACGCACTGAGATAAAGTGCCTACTTCTGCATTCTTGGATCTTGTTCACCTGGTTAAGTTTTAGTACTCGCACTCTATTATAAAGTGTCATGGGGTGTTATGATGTTTATGCCGCTTTAGGCGCATCCACCTTTGTCAAGTGAGCATACCTTCCACAACATTAGCTCATGTAGTGTGTCTGTGACACCACCCTTTATCCTGTGTGTGTGTTTCTGTTGCACTATTGGTGTTCCTAGTTCTTCTTCTGCAGATGTTTCCTGGCATGGCATTTCAGTGTTCCTGTCACCTCTCCCAGTTCAGCATTATGGGGGGGTTCACCTGTTGGTTCTATTGCTTCCTGGTTCGATTGATCAGGTCTTCAGACATTTGTCTTCTCTACCTGGTCATGCACTTCAGTGGGGGTTCTAGCAGTATCTTCTGACAGAGTTCACAATTCATGCTTCGGAGATGCCTCTTGCTCTTTTCTTGTTCCTTTCTCTGAGACATCTTTTCCCTAGATTGAAAACTTTTTTCCTTCATCTAGTTTGCTTTCTTGTTTGGGTACCTGATCAGGCCTAGTTGTCGGGACCCTTCTTTCCTGTTTTCTGCAGTAGTTAGCTTTTTTGCTTCTCCCTAAGTTACACTTAAGGGGGGGTGTTAGAGTAGTCATAGTTAGCTAATAATTAAATGATTTAATTATTATCCTATTATACTCTTTAGTACTTAAGTTTCACTTAGGCGCTTTATAATTATTTAGGGTTTTAGCCTTTAGGGTTTTGTGTTTCCTTTTATAAGGATTCACTTCTTTCATTTCAGTAAGGAGATTGTAATTTCACTTTGTTAATAGAAGATTATTTCTTGCAACATACTTTTTCAGTCTCTGGCCTATTGGCCACCATAGCTGCCTTCTATCTTCTGTCTTGCTTCTCCTCGTGACAATGTTTGCATGCAGGTTTCTTGGGAAGATTTGCAGTTCAGCAAATCTAACAAGAGGCACATATATTGAAGAAGTGATCACAAATATTCTTAGATCTTTGAGACCTGTCTATGAAACTAAAGTGCAAGAGATAGAAGATATCATACCTTTCTCAATGAACTTCAACAGAGAGGTATTCATTTCTAAGTTGACCACCTTTAAGGCTGCAGAGCTGGGAGATGCATTACCTTAGGTGGAATCTTCTTTCAAGGTGACTGTACACAATGAAAATAAAGACTTTATCAAGTCTTGCGAGCACCAGTAGAGGTAACAGGTATCAATAACTTTATGAATATGTTGATGATTGGGAAAAGATAGTAGAAGAGGAAAGGAAACTAGATGAAGTTGTGTCTTTAATCGCAAGAGGAGAAAAGAGAGGTAAGGGTAGATTTGAGGGAAAGTTTCCCTGAAGTGTTTTTCATGTAATAAGATTGGTCACTTTGCATCTAGATATCCCACGAGGGTTCCCAAGAATAAACCTAAGTTTCATAAACCAAATTATTCTAAAGATAAAGAATATTATTATGCTAGTGAAGGTGTGTCTGGTGATTATGTTGTGATGCAGGAGGATCTTGGGTTCTTTGGAAATCTTGATCAACAAAAAATATGTTTTATTTTATTCTTTAGCTTGTTTGGAGGCTGCTCGGTAAAGTGCTCGGTAACTGGTGTTGCTCAGTTACTTGTTCTGTCTTGCTTTACCGATGGGTCTCGATAAATATTGGTTGCTCGGTGGGTTCTTTCACCAAGTTTTTTATGTTTCTCAATTTCCTTCTTACCGAGTTGTTCATGTTTCTCAGTCATCTTCTTATCAAGTTGTTTATTTCAAAGTTGGATCTTTTGGCCAACTTCTACATTTAATTTTCTTAGCGTAATTAATATGGGATCTCTCATTGGGATATGTGTGGACCTAAAACTGGGTCTTTCTTTAGGATCTGAGCACCGACCTCTTTGGGGGACTCCTATATATATTTGGTTCATGTTCTTAGATTAGGCAGTAGTGTTGATGGGGGTAACAATTGGAGATAGAGATTAAGGCTTAGCATATTTGGATGATAGGTTTGTGACCTCGCATATAATAAGATTATTCTGTAAACATCTGAATGTATATGGCCAAAACCAGGAAGGCCTTATAGCCCAGTATGTAATGATTTTTTATGAATTAATGTAAAGCAGATGTTGTTTTCTTCTCTCCTTGTTGTTTGATTTCTTTCGTGTTATTCTGCAAGTGGTTTGGATAGTTGGGAGTGCCTTGGACCCTATTCTCTCCTTTCCCTCCTTGCGTCAGGTGGTTTCAGAGTGAAGGTTAGATATAGGTTCATTCTTGTAATCCCTAACCATAGTGGTTGATATTTTTGTGGGGTTACAGATTGCAATATGACCTACAATTGTTGAGGGTTTCAAGATGGTTCGTGGGAGAGGAAATGCATATCCAGGTCTAGCTGATATGTTAAGACAAATGGCTGCAAGATTGGAAGATGTTGAGATATCCCAGCGCAAAGGAAGACATCTTGAATATGTTAGTGATGATGAATTGTCCAGAGGAAGTACAAGGAGAAGTTGCACCTGCACCTGTGATGGATCAGGAAGAAGAGAGATTCCTATGAGCATTGACAAACTTGAAGTCCACACCTCAGTTTAATCCTCCTGAGTATAATGAAAAATTGGATTCTAATGAATTGATAGACTAGATAACTGAGATGCAAAAATACGTTGAATATGAGAATGTATCAGAGGAGAAGAAGGTGAATATTGTAAGTAAAAAGTTGAAAGTTCATGCATCATTATAGTGGAAGCATCTGCAATTAGATCGGAAGAAGACAGGTAAAGACAAGATCAAGGTATGGGATAAGATGATAAACAAGTTGAAAGGCAAGTTTTGACCTTGTGATTACCAGATTAACCTGATTAGGAGAATGAAAAGTTTGAAGTAGAAAGATAGCTCAGTAAAAGATTATACTGAATAATTCTATAGATTAGACATCAGATCTGGACATGTTGATGATGAAGTGGAAATAATAGCTAGGTATCTGAATGGATTAAGAAGTTTTATACAAGATGAAATCATCCTGGTAAAGATGGAGAGTATTGAAGAGGCATATCAGTTTTCCCTAAAAGCTGAGGAGAAATTTCAAACAAAAGATACAAACAAAGACAAAGAGGTAGAGGTGGTAGATTCCCTAGAGGAAGAGATAGATCTCATGGTGAAAATAGTAGATTTGTACCAGACAAGGTTAATTTAGACACATATCAAGACAAAGGAAAGACTGAATGGAAAGGTCCAGAAATTCATCCTGAGGAAGAGGAAATTATTCTTGAGGTGGTTATAGTAGAAGAGGGTTCCAAGGAACTTGTTACAATTTTGATGAAGAAGGACATAGGTCTTTTGAGTGTACACATGCAAGAAAGAAATTCAGTAGTAGCAGAAATGCTTTGGTGCAAGAGGAGTCACCGAATGAACCTGAGAAGGAAGGAAATATCATGATCAGAAGGATACTATGGAGTGAGAAAGATAAGAAATATCCTATCAGGAAATGTTTGTTCAAGACCAGATGTAGAGTTGCAGACAAAGTTTGGAAGGTAATTGTTGATAGTGGAAGCTTGGAGAATCTAGCATCTAAGGAAATGGTCACAAAGTTGTTGTTGGAAAGAATGAAGCATTTGAAGCCCTATCAAATTTCATGGATTAGGGATGAGCATACATTAATGGTGAGTGAACAATGTTTTGTGAATCTAAAAATTGGAAAGTATTAGGATAAGGTGTTGTGTGATATTATACCAATAGATTGTTGTCATATTTTGTTGGGTAGACCTTGGCAATATGATAGACATGCTATACATGATGGAAGAGTGAATATATATGGTATTTGGGTTGATGGTAAGAAACAAATCTTGTTACCTTTGGTTGAATAATTTTTTGTTGAGATATGTACATCTGTGAAAGTTTGTTTAATCAAAGGTAGACAGTTTGTTAAGGATTTGAAAAGAGATGATATTTGTTATGCTTTGATTCCTAACAAATCGAGTAAGAATACAAAAGATAAAATTATTGTAGAGGCTGAAAAATTTCTCACTGAGTACAAGGAGATCATTTCAAATAATATACCTGATGGTTTGCCACCAATGAGATATATTAGTCATTATATGAATCTGATTCATGTAGATAGCTTACCGAACAAGGGACCACATCCATTGACACCGACTGAGAATGAAGTGCTCAACCAACAAGTTCATGAGTTTTTGAACAAGGGTTTTCTCAGAGAAAGTTTGAGTCCATGTGTAGTACCAGTTGTATTGGCACCTATGAAGAATGGAGAATGGTGAATATGCATTGATTCAAGAGAAATCAATAAGATCATAGTTAAGTATAGGTTTTCTATACTAAGGATGGATGATATAATGGATTGTTTGACTGGAGGAAAATATTTTGCCAAAATTGATTTGAAGAGTGGATATCATCAGATCTGAATCAGAGAAGGTGATGAGTGGAAGACTGCTTTCAAGACAAAAAAAAAAAAAAAAGGTTTGTATGAGTGGTTGGTTATGCCTTTTGATTTAACTAATGCACCAAGTACATTTATGAGATTAATGAATGAAGTTTTGAAGAAATTCTTGAATAAATGTGTGATTGTATACTTGGATGATATTATGATATTCAATAAGACTAGAGAAGAGAATTTGATGCACATAAGACAAGTATTTTAGAGATTGAAAGAGGAAACGTTGTTGATAAATCTGAAAAAGTGTTCCTTCATGAAAGAAGAACTTGTGTATTTAGGTTTTGTGATTTCAGTTGATGGTTTAAAGATGGATCCTGAGAAGGTTGAAGCTATACTTAGTTGGCCTACACCTAAGAATGTCAGTGAGGTAAGATCATTTCATGGATTGGCAAGTTTTTACAGGAAGTTTATCAAAAATTTTAGTTCTATTCATAATGCTATGACTTAAACAATGAGAGGAGATAAAAGAGAATTAAAATGGACACATGGAACAGATAAGAGTTTTGTGACTTTGAAGCAGAAGGTTTATGAATTTCTTGTGTTAGCCTTACCTGATTTAAATAAGGTATTTCAAGTTGAATGTGATGCAAGTGGAAGTGCAATAGGAGCTGTGTTGACCCAAGAAGGTAAACCTGTTACTTTCTTTAGTGAAAAGTTGAATGACGTGAAAAAGAAATATTTTGTCTATGATCAAGAATTATATTCTATTGTTCAAGCTATGAAGAAATGGGGAAATTATTTGATGTCGAGTGAATTTGTGTTATATACAGATCATAAAGTGATGCAAGAGCATCATGGGCCATTAGCAATCTTGCTCAACCAAAAAAGATGGTTTTTTTTGTTTAGAAGATACTCGAGGAATACTCTGCTACTTAGGCTCTATTGCTCGGTAAAGTTTGTCTATTTCTCGGGTTCTATTGCTCGGGCATGCTTATTCCTATCGCTCAGTAATGCTTAGTTCTTCTCCTCATGTCCTATTGCTCAAGCATGCCTGTTTATTTTTTGTTGCTTGGGTTTCTCTTCCAACACTCGGGTTTTGTTCCTTGTTGCTCGGTCATGCTTGTCTCTATCACTTGGGTTGGTCTTCTGTTGCTTAGTTATGCTCTTACCAACGGTTACTGATTTTCGGTGATCTCCTACCCGAGATGCTTATTTTGAGAGTTGGATCTTTGGCCGACTTCTTCATTTAATTTCTATTGCTGAATTAATTTTGGATCTCTCTTTGGGATCTGTCTGGATTTAAATCTGGGTCTCTCTTATGGATTTTAGTGCTGACCTCTTTGGTAGACTCTTGTATATATTATTTTGGATGTTCTTAGTTTAGGTATCAATCTTAGAGAAAGATAAGAGAATGTTTAGATATTGAGATCGAAGGTCTGTGATCTCTATTGTATGAAGATCTTATTGTAATTCATCTGAATATATGGCCAAAACCAGGAAGGCCTTACAACCTGGCATGTAATGATTTCAATCAACTTAATATAAAGGATCTTTGTATTTTCTTATCTCACTGTATTTTTTGGCTTCTGCATTGTTCTTGCAAGCTGGTTTGGTAGTTGGGAGTGCCTTTGGATCCTTCTCCATCCTTGCCTTGCGTCAGGTGGTATCCAAGCATGTTGAGATCTAGTTCCTTCTTGAAACCCTAACCCTAGTTGGTATTGTTGTGGGGTGGCAGATTGTGATCTGACCTACAATTGCAGAGGGATTCAAGATGGTTCATGGGAGAGGAAATGTAGATCTAGGTCTAGCTAATATGCTTAGACAGATGGTTGTTAGATTGGAATTTGTTGAGACAGCCCAACACAGAGGAAGACATCATGAGGATTTTAGTGATGATGAAATAGAAGAGGTTCAAGGTGAAGTTGCACCTACACTTGTGATGAATCAGGAAGAAGAGAGATTCATGCTAGTTTTGACAAGTTTGAAATCCACACCTTAGTTGAACAATCCTCCTGAGTATACTGGAAAATTGGATTCTGATGAATTGATTGAATGGATAACTGAGATGGAAAAGTATTTTGAATATGAGAATGTGGCAGAGGATAAGAAGGTGAAAATTGCAAGCAAAAAATTGAAAGGTCAGGCATCCCTATGGTGGGAACATCTGCAATTGGATTGGAAGAAGAAAGGTAAAGACAAAATCAAGGTATGGGACAAGATGGTAAACAAATTGAAAGGCAAGTTTCTACCTTGTGATTATAAGATTAACCTAATGTGGTGAATGCAAAATCTGAAGAAGAAAGAAAAATCAGTAAAAGATTACACTGAGGAATTCTACAGATTGGACATCAGATTTAGACATGTTGAGGATGAAGTGGAAAGAGTAGCAAGATACCTGAATGGCTTGAGAAGTTCTATACAGGATTAAATCAGTTTGGTCAAGATGGAAAGCATTGAGGAGGCATACCAATTTTCCCTAAAAGTTGAGGAAAAGTTGAACAAAAGATATGAACAAAGATAAAGAGGCAAAGGTGGTAGATTCCCTAGAGGAAGAGGTAGATTGCATGGTGAGAATAGTAGATCTAAACATGATAAATCAAATTTAGACACATATCAAGACAAAGGCAAGACTGAATGGAAAGGTGGAAATTCATATTGAGGAAGAGGTAATTACTCCAGAGGTGGATATAGCAGAAAAGGATTCCAAATAACTTGTTATAATTGTGTTGAAGAAGTGCATAAATCCTTTGAGTGTACACATGCAAACAAGAAAATTGGTAGTAGTAGCAGAAATGCATTGGTGCAAGAGGAGTCACCAAAATAAGTAGAGAAGGAAGGAAATTTTGATCCGAAGGATACTATGGAGTGAGAAAGATAAGAAAGATCCTATCAGGAAAAGTTTTCTCAAGACCAGATGTAGAGTTGCAGAAAAATTTTTGAAGATGATTGTTGACAGTGGAAGCTCAGAGAATCTGGCATCTGAGGAAATGGTTGAAAACTTGCAGTTGGAGAGGATGAAACGTTTGAAATCCTATTAGATTGCATGGATCAAGGATGATCATACATTAATGGTGAGTGAACAATGTTTTGTGAACCTGAAAAATTGGAAAGTATTATGATAAGGTGTTGTGTGATATTATGCCTATGGATTATTGTCATATTGTTTTGGGTAGACCTTGGCAATATGATAGACATGCTATACATGATGGAAGATTGAATAGATATTCTATTTGGGTTGATGGTAAGAAGCAAGTTTTGTTACCATTGGTTGAGGAATCTATTGGTGAGATATGTACATCTGTGAAAGTTTTTTTGATAGAAGGTAGACAGTTTGTTAAGGATTTGAAAAGAAATGATATATGTTATGCTTTGATTTGTAACAAACTGAGTAAGAATACAGAAGATGACATTACTGCAGAATTTGGAAAGTTACTCACTAAGTACAAGGAGATAATTTTAGATAATGTACCTGATGGTTTGCCACCAATGAGAGATGTTAGTCATTGTATGGATTTAATTCAGCTAGTTTACCAAACAAAGCACCACATAGGTTAACACCTACTAAAAATGAAGAGCTTAACCAACAAGTTCATGAATTGTTGAAAAAAGGTTTGATCTAAGAAAGTTTGAGTCCATGTGCAGTACCTTATATATTAGCACCTAAGAAGAATGGAGAATGTGCACTTATTCCAGAGAAATTATCAAAATCACAGTGAAGTATAGGTTTCCTATACTGAGAATGGATGACATCATGGATTGTTTGAGTGGAGCAAGATATTTTACCAAAATTGATTTGAAGAGTGGATATCATCATATCAGAATTAGAGAAGGTGATGAATGGAATACTACTTTCAAAATAAAGGAAGGTTTGTATGAGTGGTTCGTTATGCCCTTTGGTTTAACTAATGCACCGAGTACATTTATGAGGCTAATGAATGAAGTCTTGAAGAAATTCTTGAATAACTGTGTAATTGTTTACTTGTATGATATTCTAATATTTAGTAAGACTAGAGAAGAGCATTTGATGCATGTAAGGCAAGTGTTACAGAGATTGAAAGAGGAAAAGTTGCTGATAAATCTGAAGAAATGTTCCTTCATGAAAGAAGAGCTTGTGTACTTGGGTTTTTTATTTCAGATGATGGTTTGAAGATCGATCCAGAGAAGGTTGAAGCTATACTTAGTTGGCCTACACCTGAAGATGCCAGTGAGGTAAGATCATTTCAAGGATTAGCAATTTTTTACAAAAAATTTATCAAAAATTTTAGTTCTATTTGTAATGATATGACTGAAACAATGAGAGGAAACAAAAGAGAATTCAAATGGACACATGAAGATTATAAGAGTTTTGAAGCTGAAGGTTTCTGAATTACCTATGTTAGTCTTACCTGATTTCAATAAGGTATTTCAAGTTGAATGTGATGCAAGTTGAAGTGCAATTGGAGATATATTGACTCAAGAAGCTAAACCTATTGCTTTCTTTAGTGAAAACTTGAATGATGCAAAAAGGAAATATTTTGTCTATGATCAAGAGTCATATGCTATTGTGCAAGCTATGAAGAAGTGGACATTATTTGATGCCAAATGAATTTGTTGTATACTGATCATAAGGCTTTATAATATTTGGGTAGTCAAAATAAGTTGAATCAGAGGCATATGAAATGGGTAGAGTATTTATAGAGCTTTACATTTGTGATTAAGCATAAGAGTGGAGTTTCTAATAGAGTTTTTGATGCATTGAGTAGAAGAAGATCTTTGTTGACTGAGATGAGAATTGAAGTTCTTGGTTTTGATGACATGAAGAATTTGTATGAAAGTGATCTCGATTTTTTAGAGTAGTGGAGACTGTGTAGAGAACCTAATTCAAATCAATCAAGTAAGTATAAAGACTATTGCACTAAGAAAGATATGTTGTTCAAAGGAATTCATTTGTGTATACCGAGAGGTTCAATGAGAACTAATTTGATAAAGGAGAAACATAGCAGTGGATTTGCTGGACACTTTGGTATTGATAAAACATTGAGTTTGCTAAAGGAGAGATATTTTGGCATTTGTTGTATAAGGATGTTTAGGAATTTGTAAGAAGTTGTGGAGTTTGTCAAGTTGCAAAGGGAGTGGGTCAAAATACTAGTTTGTATACACTGATTACTGTTCCTGAGAAACCTTGGACTGATATCAGCATGGATTTTGTTCTTGGCTTACCTAGAACAGCAAGAGGTAATGATTCTATATTTGTTGTGTTGGATATATTTTCTAAGATGACATATTTCATACCATGTAAGAAAACATCAAATGCAGTTCACATAGTAGATCTTTTCTTTAATAAAATTGTCAGATTGCATGGATTACCGAGGGTATCATCTTTGACCGAGATATTAAGTTTGTTAGCTATTTTTGGAGAACACTTTGGAAGAAGTTGGATACTGAGTTAAATTTTAGTTCTACATTTCATCCACAGACTGATGGACAAACAGAGGTTGTAAACTGAAGTTTGGGTAATTTGTTGCTCGATTCTTAGTTGGAGACACACCAACTAATTGGGATTTGATGCTGGCACAAGTAGAATTTGCATACAATAGTTCAGTGAATAGAAGTACTGGAAAGACACCTTTTGAGATTTTTCATGGCACACAACCAAGAGGTATATCAGATTTGAGAGACATTGTTGGAGAAGAGAAAAGAAGTGCAGAAGCAGAAGAATTTGCTAAATTTATGAAGACATTGCAAGAAGATGTAAAACAGAAGCTAGAGAAAAGTAATCAGAAGTACAAAGATAGTGCAGATAGATCAAGAAGACATAAAACATTTAAAGTTTGTGATGCAGTAATGGTTCATTTGAACAAAGGAAGATTTCCTATTGGAACATATGGTAAACTGGAAATGAAGAAATTTGGTCCTTCCAAAATATTGAGAAGATTTGACAGTGGAAATGCTTATGAAGTTGATTACCTAATGACATGGATATATCACCTATATTCAATATTTTAAACTTGTATGAATATCACAAACCTGATGAAGAAGTGACAGTGCCATGTGATTATCCTAAGAAGTAGATAGAGGAAGTTGAAAATATTTTGAAACAAAGAGTTGGCGGAAGCACAAGAGGAAAGGAATACATGGAATATCTGGTAAAGTGGAAGAACGGACCGATTGAGGACTCATCTTGGATTTCGCAATCTACGTTAGACTCATTTAAGGTGGGACCTGATACATGATTCAGGGAATTATTTATTGTAACCCCGGGTGTCTGATGTAGGAGCATCTTGGGTCATTGGCAATCCTACTCAACCAAAAAAGATGTTGGTTTTTTTTTGTTTAGAAGCTACTCAGGAAATACTTCTCTACTTGGGCTTTGTTGCTTAGTAAATCTTGTCTTTTTCTTGGGTTATGTTGCTCGGGCATGCTTATTCCTATCCATCGATAATGCTTAGTTTTTCTGGTCGGGTCCTGTTGCTCGAGCATGCCTATTTATTTTCTTTTGCTTGGGTTTCTCTTCTAACGCTCAGGTTTTATTCCATGCTGCTCGGTCATGCTTGTCTCTATCACTCAGGTTGGTCTTCTATTGCTTGGTTATGCTCTTATTGATGGTTACTAATTTTAGGTGATCTCTTGCCCGAGATGCTTATTTTGAGAGTTGGATCTTTGGCCGACTTCTTCATTTAATTTTTGTTGCTAAATTAATTTGGGATCTGTCTGGACCTAAATCTAGGTCTCTCATATGGATTTGAGTGCTGACCTCTTTGGTGGACTCTTTTATATATTCTTTTGTATGTTCTTAGTTTAGGTATCAATCTTAGAGAAAGAAAAGCAAATGTTTAGATATTAAGATCGAAGGTCTGTGATCTATGTTGTATGAAGATCTTATTTTAATTCATTTGAATATATGGCCAAAACTGGGAAGGCCTTACATCTTGGCATGTAATGATTTTTATCAACTTAATATAAAGGATCTTTGTATTTTCTTCTCTCATTGTGTTGTTTGGCTTCCACATTGTTCTTGCAAGTTGGTTTGGTAGTTGGGAGTGCCTTTGGCCCCTTCTCCATCTTTGCCTTGCGTCATAAAGCTTTACAATATTTGGGTAGTCAAAATAAGTTGAATCAAAGACATATGAAATGGTTAGAGTATTTGCAAAGTTTCACATTTGTGATAAAGCATAAGAGTGGAGTTTCTAACCGAGTTATTGATGCGTTGAGTAGAAGATCTTTGTTGACTGGAATGAGAATTAAAGTTCTTGGTTTTGATGACATGAAGAATTTGTATGAAAATGATCCTAATTTTTCTGAGTAGTGGAGAGTGTACAGAGCACCTATTAAAAATCAATCAAGTAAGTATGAAGACTATTTCATTCAGGAAGATATGTTGTTCAGAGGTATTCAGTTGTGCATACTGAGAGGATCAATGAGAACTAATTTGATAAAGGAAAAACATAGTAGTGGTTTGGCTAGATATTTTGGTATTTATAAGACATTGATTTTGCTTAAGGAAAGGTATTTTTGGCCTTAGTTGTATAAGGATGTTCAAAAATTTGTCAAAAGCTATGGAGTTTATCAAGTTACAAAAGCAGTAAATTAGAATATTGGTTTGTATACACTGATTATTGTTCTGGAGAAACACTGGAGTGATATCAGCATGGATTTTGTTCTTGGCTTACCAAGGACAATAAGAGGTAATGATTACATATTTGTTGTTGTGGATAGATTCTCTAAGATTACACATTTCATACCATGTAGAAAAACATAAGATGCAGTACATGTAGAAGATCTTTTCTTTAAGGAGATTGTCAGATTGCATGGATTACCAAGGCGTATCATCTCTGACCGAGACAGTAAGTTTGTTAGCTACTTTTGGAAAACAGTTTGGAAGAAGTTGGACACTTAGCCAAGAATAATAAGAGGTAATGATTACATATTTGTTGTTGTGGATAGATTCTCTAAGATTACACATTTCATATCATGTAGAAAAACATCAGATGTAGTACATGTAGAAGATCTTTTCTTTAAGGAGATTGTCAGATTGCATGGATTACCAAGGCGTATCATCTATGACCGAGACAGTAAGTTTGTTAGCTACTTTTGGAAAATAGTTTGGAAGAAGTTGGACACTTAGTTGAATTATAGTTCTACATTGCATACATAAACTAATGGATAGACAAAGGTTGTAAATAGAATTTTGGGTAACTTGTTAAGATGTTTAGTTGGAGACGGACCGAGTAATTGGGATTTGATTTTAGCACAAGTAGAGTTTGCATATAGTAGTTCAGTGAATTGAAGTACTGGAAAGACACCTTTTGAGATTGTTCATGGCACACAAACAAGAGGTATATCAGACTTGAGAGACATTGCTGGAGAAGAGAAAAAAAGTGTTGAAGCATAAAACTTTGCTGAGTTTATGAAGACATTACATGAGGATGTAAAATAGAAGTTGGAGAAAATTAATTAGAAATAAAAGGATAGTTCAAATAAATCAACGAGAAATAAAAATTTTGAAGTTAGTGATGTAGTAATGGTTCATTTGAAGAAAGGCATATTTCCTATTGGAACTTATGGAAAATTGAAGATGAAGAAATTTGGTCCTTGCAAAATATTGAGAAGATTTGACAGTAAAAATGTTTATGAAGTAGAATTACCTGATGACATGAATATATCACCTATATTCAATATTTCAGACTTGTATGAGTATCATGAACCTGATGAAGGAGTGACAGTATCGAGTGATTATCCTAAGAAACAGATAGAGGAAGTTGAACAGATTTTGAAACAGAGAGTTCGCAGAAGTACAAGAGGAAAGGACTACATGGAGTATCTAATAAAATGGAAGAACAGACCGATTGAGGACTCATCTTGGATTTCTCAATATAATTTGGATTCATTCATTTAAGGTTGGATTCATTTCTTTTAACCCTAGGTGTCTGATGCAGGAGCATCTTGGGTTCTTTGGAAATCCTGATCAACCAAAAATATGTTTTCTTTTGTTCTTTAGCTTGTTTGGAGGTTGCTCGGTAACTGTTGTTGGTTGGTTACTTGTTCTATCTTGCTTTACCAACGGGTCTTGGTTAATATTGGCTACTCAGTGGGTTCTTTCACCAAGTTGTTTTTGTTGCTTGGTTTCCTTCTTACTGAGTTGTTCTTGTTGCTTGGTCATCTTCTTGCCGAGTTGTTTATTTCAAATTTGGATCTTTTGGTCGACTTTTGCATTTAATTTATGTAGTGTAATTAATGTGGGATCTCTCATTGGGATATGTGTGGACCTAAATCTGGGTCTTTCTTTAGGATATGAGTGTTGACCTCTTTGGGGGACTCTTGTATATATTTGGTTTATGTTCTTAGATTAGGTAGTAGTTTTGGTGGGGGTATTAGTTGGAGATAGAGATTAAGTCTTTTCATATTTGTATGGCAGGTCTGTGACCTCGCATAAAATAAGATTATTCTTTAAACATCTAAATGTATATGGCCAAAACTGGGAAGGCCTTACAACCTGGCATGTAATGAGTTTGATGAATTAATGTAAATCATCTGCTATTTTCTTCTCTCCTTGTTGTGTGATTGCTTTTGTGTTGTTCTTCAAGTGGTTTGGATAGCTGGGAGTGCCTTGGGCCCTGTTCTCCCCTCGCCATCCTTGCATTATGTTGTGGATTATGATGAAATTGTATTTATTGCTATTAAGGATGATGAGCCTATTCATGAAGAAAGTCCTAGTTTTGAGTGTTGAAAACAAATCTGAATGGGTCATAGATAGTGGTTGTTCACATCATATGACTGGTGATAAAAGTAAGTTTGTTCAGCTAAATAAATATGATGTCTGTGTTGTCATATTTGGTGATAATACTCCAAAATTGATCATTGGAGTAGGTTTGATTTCTCTTGATGGTAAAACTAATACTGATGATGTATTGCTTGTTTATGGACTTAAGAAGAACTTGTTGAGTGTTGGATAGCTTGTAGACAAGGGATATCAATTGAAGTTCAATGATGGGAAATGTACTATCAAAAGTCACTCAGGAGATTTTATTGCATTAGGTAGAAATTCAAGAGGTGATGTGTTTGAATTGAATACTACAAAAGCTACTTGTTTTGTTGCAAAGGTTTATGACAGTTGGTTATGTCATAGAAGGTTTTGTCATATAAATTTTGATAACATTGTGAAAGCAAGTTTAAAGAATGTAGTAAGAGATTTACCAAAAAATGTGAAGCCCTCTAACACCATGTGTAGAGAGTGTGTGATGGGTAAACAAACTAGAAATAGTTTTCAGAGAAAATCTTACTCAGCAAAGGGGAAGTTGGATATGGTGCATACAAATCTCTGTGGTCCTACAAGAACAAGATCATACTATGGAGAAAGGTATTTTATACTCTTTTTTGATGACTATTCTAGGATAAAATGTTTGAAGTCTGATAGAGGTGGAGAGTTTACATCCAATATGTTTAATAGCTACTACGAAGAGCATGAAATATAGAGAAAAATATCAGCTCCTAGGACTCCACAACAAAATGGGATTGCAGAGCGAAGATACATAACTATACTAGATGCTACCAGGACTATGTTTCTTGAAGGGAATGTGTTGCATGTGCATTGGAGAGAATTTTTTGGTACTGCAGTCTACACTTTAAACAAAATTTAGATCAGAGAAGGTACTAGTAAGACACCTTATGAACTTTGGTTTAGTCATGCTCCTATTGTAAAATACTTCAGAATATTTGAAATAAAATTTTATATCAAAAGGGATGATGAGATAGGAAAATTTGATGCTAGAAGTGATGAAGGAATTTTCCTTGGTTATTCCACTAAGAGTAAGGCTTATAAATATTTCAATCTAAGATTAAGGAAGATAGTTGAAAGTGCTAATGTGAGAATCGATGAGAGGTTTCAGATTTAGGAAAGAATGTATGATTGTAATCAGATTTCAGAGAATATGGATACAATTGTAAGTCAAGAGGAAACTCTTGAAGTTGACAATGAAATTGAGGTATACTTAAATGTTCCTACTGAGACTCCAAAGACACCAAGGTATGTTAAGAAAAATCATCCTGAGAATCAAATTATTGGTGATTAAAATAAAGGAATGATGACAGGATCTAGAATGAGAGATGAGATTTGTTTGATTTCACAATAGAACAAAAAACTACTAATTAGGCATGTAGAGATGAATCTTGGATGAAAGAAATGTAGGAAGAATTGGATCAGATAGAGAAAAACAACACTTGCGAATTAGTTCATAGACCTAAGGAAAATAATTTTATATGGACTAAATGGGTTTTCCAAAACAAAATGAATGAAGAAGGTATAGTTGTAAGGAATAAGGTGAGACTGGTTTGTAAAGGCTACTCACAACAAGAAGGCATAGGCTTTGAAGAAACATTTTCTCATGTTGTGAGATTACAAGTAGTAAGATTGTTCCTTTCTTATGTACCACACAAAAAATTTAAGGTATATCAGATGGATGTGAAATATGCATTCCTGAATGGAGATCTAGAGGAAGAGGTATGCATTGGGCAGCCTAATGGCTTTCTTTTAAAATATGATGAGGACATTGTTTGCAAACTGAAAAAGGCATTGTATGGACTGAAACAAGCACCTAGAGTATGGTATGCTCGGTTAAATAGGTATTTACTGTACATCTTGGTTTTAGAAAAGGTAGTGCAGGCAATAATTTGTATTTGAGAACTAGTGAAGATAGAATCTTTATTGTTGAAGTCTTTATAGATGATATTATTTTTGAAGGCAATGATGAAATGAATAAGAATTTTTCTTAGGAAATGAAAAATTATTTTGAAATGTCTATGATTGGTGAAATGAAGTTCTTCCTTGCTTTGAGAATTACTCAAGACAAACATGGTATTTTCATCTCTCAAACCAAGTATCTTAAGGAATTGTTGAAAATTTTTGGAATGGAAGATTGTAAACCTGTTGGAACACCTATGGTTATTGGTTGCAAGCTTCCTTCTACTGATGAATCTCAGAGTGATTTTTAGAAAAATTACATATCCATGATTGGACGCTTATAATATCTAACTCACACTAGACCAGACATTGCTAATGCAGTTGGTGTTGGATGATATCAATTTTGGTTACTAATCATGTTGTTGATATTCATGTTTTGTCACTGATGTCAACATAAATTTCTATGGAGAGGACAGACTGGTTACTTGACTGGAAGAAGTGTATAGACACTGTACAGATGATTTAGAATGATCAAAGTTGGATTTATGCAGAAGGATGTGTGTTGACCTTATTCCTAAGATCACTTGGCTTTATGTTTCATATTGCGGATGTTACAGTTGATTTGGTGAAGATTGGTTTCTGGACTGTAACTATGATTCTGGACAGAGTAGGTCTCTGTGTTTCTAGTATATCTTTCTGGCAAAGATATTTTAGATGATGACAGCTTACTAGTGGATATCTGACATATGTTAAAATAATGGGTTGAGTTTGATTGTGGTTTGGTTACTGGTGACGTCAGTTGTGGCATGTATTCTGAAGGAGACCTATTTGTTGGCCAACTTCAGACATGTAGTGTGTAAAATGAATTGTGAGTGTGGATTGCAGATCTGGAAGCATTATTGATGGATTGTAAATAATATTTACTTGTTATAGGTATCGTATGTATCTTAGCAAGGGGTCAAATAATTATTTTTATACTGGAAAACCTTAATTGGTCGACCTAATTAATTATTTGTGTATTAGGAAATCTTAACTCGCCGACCTAATGAATTATTGTAAGAGGGTATATATGACTGATCTTTTCTTTTGAAAATATGAGACAGAGATTAAAAGGGAAAGAAGAAGTGAAAGTTGTGAGGCTTGTTTGGCTGTCGGATGTAGAGAAGAGTTTATGAGAAGAGCACTCCATTAGAACGGACCAAGCAAAGACAGTTGCTATCAGACAGTTCACTGGATTGTGTATTTGATTTATACACTTTTTTGGATTGTAAATCCTTGAGGGTGGATTTAACCTTCTTTGAGCAGTGTGCCTTGGCAGTGAGCCTACTATTTCTTTTGAATCCTAACATGGGCTATGTATTGTAATGTTGTAACAAGCTCCTAACAGGGATAAATCTTTTAATACGGATACTATACTCTCACTATATTATTTGTGGGTGTTAATTCCCACCGGGGTTTTACCTTTAACAGGGTTTCCTCGACAACAAATATTGTGTTATGGTGTTGGCATTTACTAGGTTATCATTTACATTTGCAGATTTGGTTTATAAAGTTTAAATTTTAATAATCTATATCACAACTGATTCACCCCACTCCCCCCCACCTCTCAGTTCTCTTGTGGACCGTTATTCCTAACAATTGGTATCAGACTATGTGGTCCTTAGAGAGAAATTTTAATAGCTTGAGGTGATCCTAAAGATGACTTACTATAGGAAGGATAGTCTGAAGTTTGATCCTAAAAACTTTGACAGTTGGCAGAACAAGATGAGAACACATTTTCTATGTCTGGGAATTGATTACTGGATGATCACAAAGAAGAATGAAAAGGTAGTGACTGAGGATAAATTAGAGAAGGCTACTTAAGATCAGAAGAAGTTATTTTCATGTAATATGGTTGCAAGGGAATCTTTGATCAGATCACTTTCAGAAGGAGAATTCACAGAAGTAAAGGACTTGGATTTTGCACATGAGATCTAGTCAAGATTAGAAGCATTGTATATTGGAGACAAGTTTACTAAGCATGAAAGGCTACAAAACAGGAAGACAAAGATGGAATCACTGAAGATGAGAGAAGATGAGAACATTAGGGCATATGGACAGAGAATTACTAAAGTGGTTACTGGTATTAGAAACTCTGGAGGTACTTACAGCGAGGAAGAAGTGATTACGAAGATACTTAATTCTTTGACACCTACATATAGAACCAAAGTACAAGATATAGAGAAGATTATACCTTTGAAACTGAACTTTACCAGAGAGATGTTGATTGGAAAGTTAACTACATTTGAGGCCGCATAATTGGGAGACACTTTACCTAAAGTTGAGTTAGCATTCAAGGCAACCATGCACAAGAACAAAAAGACCTTATCTAGAAATGCAAGCACTAGCAATAATGATCTAAGAGAAGAACTTGGAGTCTATGCAGATGAATGGGAATAGATATAGGAATAATAAAGAAAGCTAGATGAAGTTGTGGCACTAATTTCTAGAAGAGAAAAGAGAGGTAAGAGAAATTTTGAAGGAAAATTACCTTTGAAATGTTTTGCATGTAACAAGATTGGTCATTTTTCATCTAGATGTCCTACAAGAGTTCCAAAGTACAAACCTAAGTTTTTCAAGTCTAAGTATTCAAAAGACAAGGAATGTTATTATTCTAGTGAGTTTATATCTGATGATGATGACAGTGACTATGATGATATTGGATTTATTGCTATTAAGGATGATGAACCTATACATGAAGAAAAAGCCTTAGTATCCCGAGTTGAAAATAAATCTGAATGGGTTATAGACAATGGTTGTTCACACCATGTGACTGGAGATAAAAACAAGTTTTTTAGTTTGAAAAGACATGATGGTGGTGTTGTCAGATTTGGTGACAATACTCTTAAACTTATTATTGGAGTTGGGTCTATTTCTTTGGATGGAAAGACTAACACTAACAATGTACTACTTGTTAATGGACTTAACCATAATCCGTTGACTGTTGGATAGTTAGTGGACAAGGGTTATCAATTGAAATTCATTGATGGGAAATTCTCTATCAGAAGTAAATCAAGAGACTTGATCGCATCTGGGACTAAATTCAGAGGTAATGTATATGAATTGAGCACATCTGAAGCTCCTTGTTTTATTGCGAAGGTTGATGACTGTTGGTTATGGCACAGAATATTTTGTCATGTTAATTTTGATAACATTATGAAGGCGAGTATGACAAAAGAAGTAAGAGATCTACCTAAGATTGTAAATCCATCTAACACTATGTGTAGAGAGTGTGTTATGGGGAAGCAGACTAGAAGCACTTTAAAAATCAAAGCTTATTCGGCAAAAGGGAAGTTGGATTTGGTACATACAAATCTGTGTGGTCCTACACGAACAAGATCATACTATGGTGAAAGTTACTTTATAATATTTTTTGATGACTTTTCTAGAATGATGTGGGTTACATACTAAAGAGAGAAATCTGAAGCATTTGACCAATTCAAGTTATTTAAAGAAAAAGTTGAGAATGAATCTAGTTTAAAGATAAAGTGTTTGAGATCAAATAGAGGAGGAGAGTTTACATCAGAGCTATTTAATACATACTATAAAGAGAAAGGAATATACAGATAGACATTAACTCCTAGAACTCCACAACATAATGGGATAGCAGAGCGAAGAAATAGAACTATATTATATGTTGCAAGGACTATGTTGTCGGAAGGAAATGTGTCACATGTTCACTGGAGAGAAGTGGTTGGGATTGTTGTGTACACACTAAATACAATTCAAATCAGAGAAGATGATGAAAACATGGTTTGTAGATTGAAGAAGGCATTATATGGAATGAAATAGACACCAAGAGCATGGTATTTAAGACTGGACAAATATCTACTTTGTCTTGGTTTCAGAAAAGGTAATGCAGACAGTAATTTATATTTGAGAACTGATGAAGATGGAATCTTGATTATAGAAGTTTTTGTTGATGATATCATTTTTGGAGGCAATGATAAGATGAGTAAGAAGTTTGCTAAATAAATGGAAAATGAATTTGAGATGTCAATGATTGGTGAGATGAAATTTTTTCTTGGTTTGCAAATTAATCAGAGTAAGAATGGAATTTTTATATCTCAGACCAAGTATCTTAAGGAAATGTTGAAAAATTTTGCAATGGAAGATTGTAAACCTGTTGGGACACCTATGGTGACTGGAAACAAACTGACTAATAGTGATGAGACTCAAAGTGTTGTTCATACTAAGTACAGATCGATGGTTGGAGGTATAAAATATATAACTCACACCAGATTAGATATTACCAATGCAGGTGGAATTGTGGCTAGATATCAGGTAGATCCTAAACAGACACATTTTGCTGTTGTGAAAAGAATTTTTAGATATTTGAAAGTGACAATAGAATATGGACTGTGGTATGAAAAATCAGAAGATTTTACTTTACAGGCTTATACTGATGTTGATTGGGAAGGTAATGTGGATGAAAGGAAGAGTACAAGTGGTGGTGCAGTTTTCCTTGGAAAAAGATTGGTTTCTTGGTTGAGCAAGAAGCAGAACTGTATTGCTCAATTTACTACAGAGTCAGAGTATGTTGCTGCTCCAATAAACTATACACAAGTTGTTTGGATGAAAAAAATGCTGAAGGACATTGGAATAATTTTCAAAGAACCAGTGGATATCCATTGTGATAACACTAGCATAGTGAATATGTCAAAGAATCATTTAATGCATTCAAAGACTAAACATATTTCTATTAAGTATCATTTCTTGAGGGAGAAGGTAGCAGATAAAGAGATTAAACTAGAGTATATTAGCACAAAGGAACAAATAGCAGATATATTTACTAAACCTTTTTCCAAAAGATTCTTTTGAATATCTCAGAGGCATGCTTGGGGTGGTGACCCCTCCTAGTAGTAATTAAATGATGCAGATATGCATCAGTCTAGTGGATCTCAGAGCTATATCATTCTTTGGACTTGATGTATGGATCTACTCCTTAGGGGGAGTGATGGAAGGAGAACACTATGAAGTACATTTGGAGAACCTCGTTGATGGAAATGAAGATTTGAAAAAGCTACACCTTACAGAAGACTAAAGATGAGTTATCACACCCTTTTCCATTGTTGCCAAAGGGGGAAGGAATCTATGTGAAAATCCCTACTATTTTGAGAAATTTGCGTTGAGGATATTGAGAAGATTGTAGTGAGAGAGTATTTTTGGTTTGATGCATATGGATTTTCCCATATGTTTTCATCAATGCCAAAGGGGATATTGTTGGATGATATCAATTTTGGTTACTGATCATGTTGTTGATATTCATGTTTTGTCACTGATGTCAACATATATTTCTATGGAGAGGACAGACTGGTTACTTGACTGGAAGAAGTGTATAGACACTGTACGGATGATTCGGAATGATCAAAGTTGGATTTATGCAGAGAGATGTGTGTTAAGTTCTCTTGGATTTATGTTACATATTGCAGATGTTACAGTTGATTTGGTGAAGACTGGCTTCTGGACTGTAACTGTGATTCTGGATCGAGCGGGTCTCTGTGTTTCTGATATATCTTTCTAGCGAAGATATTTCAGATGATGCAAGCTTACTGTTGGATAGCCGACATATGTTGAAATAATGGGTTGAGTTCGATTGTGGTTTGGTTATTGGTGACATCAGTTGTGGCATGTATTCTGAAGGAGACCTATTTGCTGGCTGAATTTATACATGTAGCGTGTAAAATGAATTGTGAGCATGGATTGTGGATCTGGAAGCATAATTGATGGATTGTAAATAATGTTTACTTGTTATAGGTGCCGTGTGTATCTTAGTAAGGGGTCAAATAATTATTTTTATATTGGAAAGCCTTAATTGGTTGACCTAATTAATTATTTGTGCATTAGGAAAGCTTAACTAGCCGACCTAATGAATTATTGTAAGATGGTATATATGAGTGATATTTTCTTTTGAAAAGATGTGACAGAGATTAAAAGGGAAAGAAGAAGTGAAATATGTGAGGCTTGTTTGGTTGATGGATGTAGAGAAGAGTACTCCATTGGAACTGACCAAGAAAAGACAGTTGCTATCAGACAATTCACTGGATTGTGTATTTGGTTTATACACTTGTTCGGATTGTAAATCCTTGAGGGTGGCTTTAACTTTCTTTGGGTAGTGTGCCTTGGCAATGAGCCTACTATTTATTTTTACTCCTAACAGGGTTTGTCTCCTAACAGGGACTATGTAATTTAATGTTATAACAAGCTCCTAACAAGGCTAAACCTTTTAACATGGATATTATACTCTTGGTACATTGTTTGTGGGTGTTAATTTCCACTAGGTTTTTCCCTTTAACAGGGTATCGTTGACAACAAATATTGTGTTATGGTGTTGGAATTTACTATGTTATCATTTACATTTGCAAATTTGGTTTATAAAGTTTAAAGTTTAATAATCTATATCACAACTGATTCACCCCCCCCCCTCTCAATTGTCTTGTGGAATGTTATTCCTAACAGTCAAAATTATTGCGAGGTTCCAAGAAGATCCTAAAGAGACTCCTATTTTTGCAGTTAAGAAGATATCCATATATTTGAAAGGAACACTGGAATATGTGTTATGGTATGAAAAGTTTGATAATTTTTCTTTGCATGCTTATACTGATGTTGATTGGTCAAGAAGTGTTAATGATAGAAAGAGAACAAGTGGTGGTGCATTTTTCCTTAGAAAAAGGTTGGTTTCATGGTTAAGTAAGAAGCAGGATTGTATAGCTCAGTCTATAGTTGAATCATAGTATGTTTCTAGTGTTGTAAATTGTACACAGATTGTGTGGATGAAGCAGATGCTGAAGGACATTAGGATTACTTTTGAAGATCCAGTGGTTATATATTGTGATAATACAAGAGTAGTGAATATGTCAAATAATCTATTATGCACTCAAATACCAAACACATTTCAATCAAATATCACTTCTAAAGAAACAAGGTTGTAGAAAAGGAAGTCAGATTAGAGTACATTAGTACAAAGGAGCAAGTAGAAGATATATTCACAAAACCTTTTGTCAAAATATTCCTTTGATTATCTCATAGGTATGCTTATGGTGGGAACCCCTAATTGAAAAAATTAAATGATGCATAAATGCATCACTCCAATAGCTATCAAAGCTATATCATTCACTAGACTTGATACTTGGATGCACTCCTCAGGAGGAGTGATCGCAGAACATATCAAAGCATATTTAGATGATCAAGTACCTTGTTGTTGCATACATGAAGATTTGAAAAAGCTACACCTTGTAGAGGTGGGATGGACAGAGAAGGATAAGATTTATTGCACCCTTTTTCATTTATGTCAAAGGGGAGAGATACAGGTAGAAAATATCTACTATTTTAGGGGGAGATGTGAAAAGGATATTGAGAAGATTGTATTAAGGACACTCTCAGGTTGATGGATATTTAAATATTTTTTCATCAATTCCAAAGGGAGAGATTATTGGAATTGTTTATGTTAGAGGTTTTGACAATAATTGTTTTGTCATTGATGTCAACATATGTTTCAATTGGTCTCATCAGAATTCTCAAACAAATTGGTTATCACTGGTACAGACAATACTGACAAAAGTGTACAAACACTGTATGGGCTTTTAGAGCATGTGAGCATGGATATGTATAGGGGATGATAATTGATGTTATATCCAAGGTTGCTTGTCTTGATATTACTGTTGGCATAAGTTATAGTTTTTTTGGTGAAGACTGGTTACAGAAAAGTGGCAAAGTTGGTCTATGTGTTTTGGAGATAACTTGGATATGAGAATGACTTATGATTTGCAAGATTAAGGCATGGTAGAAGATATGTTGGATAATTTTACTTGTGATTATTGGTTCATTGTGTTCTTAGTGATGTTTGCTTTAGTGTGTGATCTTGCAAAGATCTAATTGTGGCTAGCTATAGTGATGTAACATATCTAGAGGATGGAAAGTGCGGATTATGGATCTTGGAGGTATAATTGATGAGTTTTAATTTATGTTTACTTGTATAAGGTACCGTGTGTATCTTAGCAAGGGTCTATGTAATTTTTTGTGCATTAGGGAAGTCTTAACAGGCCGACCTAATTATTTATTGTAAACTTGTATAAAGGAGAGTTTTTTCTTGGTGAGGTGGTATGGATTTGTAAAGTGGAAGTTGTGAGCTTGTAATTGTGAAGTTTGTTGGATGTAGAGAATAAATAGTGATTGTGATGAACTTAATTGGAACTGTTTAAGAAAAGCAAGTTGTTATTAATCAATTCACTGGTTATTATATATCTCTCTATATGTATTTCAGACAGTCAGTCCAGAAGGTGGATTTAGCCTTCTCATTTGTGCAGTGTGCCTGGGTAGTGATCCTCTTGTTTCTCTTGACTCTTAACAAGATCTATCCTTTAATAGGGACTATGTACTGTATTTAATAATCAGCTCCTGGCATGGATACTATAATTTCAGTACATTATTTTTGGTTACAAATTCTCACTAGGGTTTTTCCCTTAACAGGGTTTCCTCAACAACAATTGTGTGTGTTATGGTTTTATATTTTATGTGTTCATATTTTCATTGATTAATTGGTTTTTAAATTTTAAATTTTAAATATTTGGCTCACAAATGATTCACCCCCCCCCCCCTCTCATTTGTGTTGGTGGACTATCATTGTTAACATCTCTTCCCAGCATCATCAAACTTATCAAAGAATTTGGAAATTGGTTTCAAATTACCATGCACAACTAGGGATTTCTCAACATTATTAACTAGCATATCAAGCTTGTCTGAGTCAAATTGTTAATCTCTAAGTTTTTTTAATGATTAGTGACCAACACTTAGTCATTTACTTAGGAATTTTTAGTTGGCTATCACTGTGGCCAAGCTAAAACTATTCAAGGCCGAGCAACATTGTCAAGCAATATTCAGGTTGCCGAGTTGTATCATGTCGAGCGACAGAGATGTTAAGTGCCGAGCATAACATTTTTTGTATACATGTCTGGATTGATTCAAACTTTGAGGATAAGTGTTCAGGCCGACTTGTATAATCTTTTTGGGCCGACTTATGTACGCATTTAATATTTTCCTACGGAGTTAATTATGCATTTAATTGTTTTATCCTATGCATGACCTATTGTAATTATTAATTGTAATACCTTGGAGGCATGAGTATTAGATCTTGATCATTGATCTAGATCTCGCTACCAGACTTGAATAGATATATAAGATTGCTTCTTAAC
>MU224365.1:1552095-1569070 GCA_018584345.1 Thuja plicata
TTTTAAGTGTTTAAATTTGAAGATCTTATTCCCCCCCCCCCCCCCTCAGTATCTTGCTTTCCCATTATTGTATTTCCAACACAAACTTCATTTTCCTACATTATTTTTCTTCTTCAGATGGATTGGCCTTAGAAATTATTGATTCTTTAGTTCCCTTTGTCTTAATTTCCTCATTTGATTCAATTTGTATATCATCCTCAATAGAAACATACTCTCTTATGCCCTTGGCTTCTTTGTTCTTTCCTTTCTTGAAAAAGGATTCAACTTGTGGTTTCTTTGTGTTAAGTGGCTTATGAATACTGGAGAAGGGTGAAGAGATTCTTGTTTGTATAAGCTAGAGGAAACAGAATATGGAGTAGTTGCTTCAACTCTAACTAGCTTCACCCCTACATCATGCATTGTTCTCTTCCTAGCTTCCCTAACTACTTCAACGAAAATACCAACGATCTCTTCCAATCCCTCAACTTGTCTCCTCACTTTCCTTTCTATTTATGGTGCCCTTAAATTAGTATATACTTTTAATTCTTTCTCCTCATAAGTACCAAATCTCGCCTTTGAAGTTTCAATAGGTTTACTCAATAGATGTTTAGTGTATACATCAGGTATTTGTACATCAACTTCATACCCCATATACATGATCCATACTAACCTAGGTTGCACAACTTCCATTAAACATTGGTCAATCTCAAGAATAAAACATATTCTTTCTTTATATTTTTCAACAATTGATTTAGGAATCCCTCCCCTTGCCTACATCTCATTTTGAAAAATCTTAAATTAGCCCAAAAGACAATTTCTCTAAGCCTTATTGTCCCTGATATTGTATACAAGTTCTCTGATTTGTACAACTATAGGTTTATCATTTGTCCATTGAAATTTCTTGAATCTTGGAACCTCATTCATGAAGTAAAATAAAAAATGCAAGACCAAAGTAGCATACTTGAATGTATTTTTCTTATCCTTCTTTATCTTGGTCAAATTCTAAATCAACTGGCTCTGCATCAACTCACATAAGTCATATTTTTCATTTTCTCTCACCATCTGATAAGAAACATATATAGTCATACCAGAGACTGAATTCTCATGGCTAGAGAAATAAATTTTGTAACCAATACTCATTAAAGAAAACTTTACATCAGGCTCAAATATTTCATTAATTGTCATTGTACTCTTATCAATCTTAGATCCAATTGCATCTATAATGAGTTGATTCTTCACTAACTTTAGTATAGGCAAATCACTAGATGCGAAAAAACCTATTACAATTATAATGTCTTCCTTGGTAATCTTGAACGGCTTTGTTAACCATATAAATTTAGCATGAATTTGACTAAGAACATACCACACCCATTCACGTTCCTCAAACAATCAGAACTTGACAGCCTGAACAAAATTCATTTCCTCTAACACCTTAAATTCCTACTTAATCTATTAATCTTCTTCTACTAGATTGTCAAAGTATAATTTCAACATCTGCAAAGACCCTAACTCATCAATATTTGCATGAATGTAAGTGCAAACATCTTCAACATGAACACTATGTGAAATATCTAAAAAAGCACTTGGAGGATCTTCTTTTACTGATTTAAAGGAGTGCCTCTTGAATTTAGGATGAGGTCTTTCAGTGATATCAACAACTATAGGAGTATCTATTTTAGAGATTTAAAATTTACAAGCTTCACAGATAAATACCTTTTTCTCTGAATTAGGGTTTCATGGAAATCACCTTCACACCTTCGATCTCTTGGAAATCTACTTGCAAAGATCACTCTTTTGCTTTCATTTAGAATGCAAAGAGAGAAATGAGAAGGTAAAGTTACCTTTTTTATCATTTGCACATCCAAATTTTTGATGTAATAAATGCACTTTCCCTAAACCTTTAGGATACCCTGTTTCTCAAACTCTTTTACAATATTTTCTCTGTGGATCTTTAATATCACTCAACCTCTTTCATAAATCCTTCCAAAAACATCTACAATAGCCTAGTTCAACTGCTTCATCCTATCAGATTTAGGCATTGTCTGATACCATGGGGTTATAATTATTTTATTGAAAAACTCCCCTTATTCCAAAGGCTTTAAATTAATTCATGGAGGAAGTTCCAGTACCAGATTTAGGTGTAGACCCATTTCCTACATCATTCTCGCTATTCCTTACCCATGTCTTACTCATTTTCTTCCTGATCTCATCTACAACTACTTTCCATTTTCATTTATCATATTTTTGCACATTTATGTTCTTGTTTGTCAGACCCTTCCTATCCACATTCTTACTTCTATAGAATCTTGTAGTGTGTCTAGATTTATTGCAATTGTAGCAAAAAACATTTGTTTATCCATGCCTAAAATGTATTTAGTTTCCTCTTTATCTGCACTGATCACCAAAGAACCTGTATAGTGTCTCTTTCCAACAAGAGGTTGTAACCTATTTGTATGGGCATAAATATGTACCTACAACTCACATTGATGTTGGATTTGAATATTTCAAAATATTGTGTTAATCAAACTACTCTTTTCTTGCACTTTTCTAACATTTTGTGCCACATTTTTACATTGTATGGATTTGTACGACATTTTAAGAGCCTGAGGTTGATTGTGGATAATAAAGGAATGAATTAGATTTCATTTGAAGTTGGTTTTGTGTAATTTCTTTATGTAAAAATAAAGTTATTGCAATTTTTCCAAAAACTATCTGAAACCGTACCTAGGGTAAATAATGACAAACAAAAATGGTTTTCTCATCCCTCCACTAGTGAAAAGTGTTAAAAACATGGGGATAGGTATGTTTTCATATGTTGTAAAATATCCCCAGCTTGCAAGGCCTGAACATGAAGGATACATGTGCTTCTAATTAATAGTAGGTTTGATATATTGATGTATTAGGCTTACTGAAGAGTGCTTGAGGGAATTTGAATGTATCAATGAGTGATTTCAAATTTTTCTAATGCGACAAGTGTGGATAATGATGTTTCAGACTTGCTTCCTTGATTTGGTAACCTTTGGGATCAAAAAGACCTCCATATGTATAATTTTCCTAAATTGACTGCCTGTCACAGTGATAGTTTATGAGTACTACATGTTGCAAACAATGTCTCAATTGAATTTATTGATGTTTTAAGACCTTGGGAATGCTCAATGTCCTTTGTATGGTTTTCCATGCCAATCTAAGAAGGTTTTTTTATGTGGAGATACATTGATTTGGCCTTTGGCCATCAATGGTTGTTAATCTAGTTAGGTGAGGATTATGTGCTTCAATCCTTACAATTGTGACATTGTGGAGAGCCATAACAAAGGATTTATTCATTAAATTATGCACCCAAAAACTAGTTTTCTATGATGCGCACAGTGCCCTCAATAATGTTGATTGAAGCTTTATCAAAGTTTCAAACATAGTGAGCCTAAGAAGTGCAATCAAGAGTATCTAAGAGGTGGATTACATGTGCCTTATCATTGTATGGTGAATACCTTTGTGTATAATACTACCTTTGCATTCATTTAGTATTAGAGAATAAGAGAGATATATTGTTGGAGAGAAGAGAATAGGAAACAAAGAAGAGAAAAATAAAACCCCAAAATTCAAGAGGACGAGGATGAGGAAGAGGAAGAGGAAGAGGAGAAGAAGGAGGAGGAGGAGGAGGAGGAGAAATCCGCCTACATGCCACAACCGCATCTGGGCGCGATTAAACGCAGTTTGGGGAAAAGTCGACACAAAAAAAAATCCATCACAGACCTTAATCACGGGCTAGGGGATTTTTTATTTGAAATTTCTGTAATAGCACATTGACAAAACATTTGCTAGTAAATTTATTAATTGCAACAAGGGGATGTGATAATGAATTCGAGAAGTTTGATGGGAGATTAGATTCGATGAGTTGGAAGATGAGTTACGATTTTGGAAATCAAATTGAAAATGGGTTTAGTATTGAATTCAATATTCGATATTAAATTAACAGTGGCAAATCGAAATAAATCAATTTTTGGGATTAAATTAAAAGTTAATAAAATATTAAGTTTTATATTTAATATTTAATTAATAAAACTTTTTAAATTGAAAAAGATATTAAAATTTTGAAAAAAAATTAAAGTTGGCGAAATTGGAAAATAAATTGGTTTTTCGCAAGTCAAATGAATTGAATGTGTACCCATGAGAGAAGAAAGAGAAGTGTGTGATTCGTGGAGAGAGAAGATAGTGGTGTGAGAATGTTGGAGAGAGAAAATTTGAAAGGATTTCTTTTATGTGATTCTTATGTTGTTTATATTATTTGGCATGAGGAAAAATTCTAGTTGTGGATGTCCAAGGAATGCAAGGCCTAGAATTTCAGTTCCAGCAATGAAGACATCTAAATTTTGAGTGATCCAGTTCAAAATATTCAAGGTTCAAGACTTTAAAAGATCAAATTTAAATCCATAAATCCAAGAACATGGCCAAGGGGGTCCCATATAAAGAAAGTCCAAAATGACATAATCACCAACGACGGAGTCCAATCCATTTCAGGAAGATGAATTCCTAAGCAGGCGCATGGAAGTAAGAAAATGTTCAAGGAGAGATAGTTTCAAAAGTTGGATCTTGGTTACAAGTGATATAGTTTGAAAAGGCTCGAGCTTACATAGCACCCAATATGCTGACACGACACCCATTCATCTCCACCAACTAGTCAAAGATCTTTAATTCAAACTTCACTGCATTCAAGGAAGGGAGTCAAGAATAATCCATTCAAGGCAAACAGTACATTTAATGCATAATGGATGTTTATTTCACCTCAATATTTTGTTGGTGAACATGCGTAGTGGGCATTTATTACCCACTAAGATGGTGGATTCCTCTTGATTGATCAATGTGGACCCTTACATTAATGTACATTCCTTTTCCTTGACCTAACCCTAATTAGGGCTGAGGTGGAAAAATCTGGGTCATCGTTTATTGTTTTGATCCAGGCCACTCGTTGCAATTGAGGACCTATATAAAGGCCTCACTTCTCATTTGTAAACAGTGAGGGGATTCCTAGCAATGGGGTAGGTTCAAATTACAGAATTGTATGGGCAAGAACAGTAGTTCATAGTGTTACACCAATGAGTTCATTGTGGTACCCAGAAGGAGCACATAAGGGAAGGATTAATAGACTAGTGTCGTACCTACTCAGCATTCCTGGCTGAAGCAAGTGGTTGGGGCATTCTGAGATTGTTGCTATGAGTTACTAAGACAATAGAATTTTCATTGAAGTTTGGTGATCACTTGAAGTGTTTTAGTGCTTACTTGTTCTCGTATTCCCTCATTTAGATTAGATTGGTTAGCTAAAGTGTTTTGATTTCAATAGAGAATGCAATGGTGTTTTGATGAATTCCTTGGTTCATAATTTTGACAATTTGTTGATTGTAAGTCGTTGTGCAAAGTTAACATGAACCCACTTTCATGTATGCTTAACTTCTATCATTCAACGTACATTGTTCGTTTTGATGGTGTTCGTTGAGATATGAAAATCATGTGCATAACCCCTTGAAGTTTGCAGGATTTCTTGCATAGTTGTAGTTTATCTTGGCGAAGTGGAGCTCGGTTATTTTGGAATTTGTCCATCAAAGCAGTATCTTTTGTTGTCATTACCCTTAGGAGTAGAATAGAATTTATGAACCCTGCTCTCTTTGCTTTCCGCATATTCTGTGAAAATCTAAAAAATAGCACGTCATTGCAGTATCATTCGCAAGCTCCCATATCCAATTGTTCGAAGTCAATTTGAGTGATGAAAACGTAAGGCCTCTTGTGATTAACAGAAAATCACATTTACCATTGAGCTTATTTATGGTCAAGACCTGACACTAAAGAAACCTTGGAATCTATTGTGTGATCTATTGCAATCTTAGCATGCAAATGATTATGATCAAGAGAGGATAAGGTATCTTGATATGTTGTTCTATTGTTTGGTGGGTCATAAAACACACATCAACATGTCCTCAATGTGTGGTGGCACATATGCTTGTCCTCCCTTTGCCACCATCCATATCATCTCCTTATAATAAGGAGATCAAGCTACATGAAATGGGATGCAATTAGCAAAGACATTGCCAATGGCATTGTCTATCTCATCCTTCACACATTGAAAATTCAGCCATGGGGTTACTATGCAACTTGTGTTTCCCCTTACCCTCTCCTAATCGGGCCACAACACTATGAGTGGATGAAGGTTCATACATCACTCCTCTCATCTGCAGTGTATGACTAGAAGCATGTAGCTAGCTCTACTGAACCTATACTCTATGAGAGAAAGTAGTAGGTATTGCAATTGCATTGTCATCAAGAACACCCTAAAGCTTGTCGGTCTCAATTCTATATTTGACATTGACGGCTTGTTCTAGAAAAGCACACAGTTCCACACCTTTTCCTCAAATAAAAAAGAAGTGTGCATTAACTGTAGTAATGTTGTCACACCATTCTACACTACACATGTTGCATCTCTATTTCCTTGTGTCACCACCTATCCCCTGGTATTTTTGTTGCAAACTACTTGAGAGGAGATTTATTATCAAAAGGATCCTTGGAATATTTTGTCAGTATTTCAGACAGGTAATCTATAGTAGTTTGTGCACTTGCCATGGAACTAGTTTGGGCTTCAAGATCAGCCCCATGGTCACACCCCTCAACCTTAGGTTCATATTTTGATTCATTTCCACTATGAGAATGAATTTCTATCTCATCCTCACTCATATCATGAGAGCTTATTGTGACGCCACATTTCACTAAATAAATTCAATAAGCACCTAGTTTAGCAAATTTGGAAATAAAATTTAAAATTTGATGTCGAATCTTGAGGGAAAAATGAAGATTGATTTCAATGTTACGTTGAATTGAATGTATGAATATGCATTTACACATAAAATTCATTTCAACATAACATTGGAATCATTCTTCATTTTTCCCTTAAGATTCAACATCAAATCTGATTTTGAAAATGAAACAAGAAAAAACAACCAAAAATTTTCAAAAATCAGAAAATGAAACAGCCAAAATATTTACTTTGAGCTTACAAAAATTGTCCAAGTTGTTGTAGAATCATCCTCATCTTCGTCTTGCTCCTAGTCACTTATCTTTCACTTGCACTCACTCAACCTAACTCTTATCTCCTTTTTCACCTAGTTGTTTAAAAAATGTGAGAGAAAGAGAGAATTTGAGGGGGTTTTGTAAGGCTTAGAGGGCATGGCTGGGGCCTACTTCAAATTAGAGTTTACCCCTAACCCCAAAAAAAGAAATATAAAAAAAATACACTTTTGAGATGTCTCAGGACAAGAGATTTCCAAACATTCCTAAGACACTTGAGGGACACTTGGGCATCCCCAAGATGCCTAGTTGTCTCTACCATCTTTGGACATCCCAATGGCATTGGGGGGATGTCGGGGGGATGCCTATTCCCCATCTTGAAAACATGGGGCTACGTTTGGGGAGGGGAAAACGCATCCATGTGTTTCACTACCTAGTAGTCAAATCATGGGCATTGCCTCCAAAGCAAAGGCACATAACTTAGCTAATAGCATCTCATGTAGAATCAAGGCTTTTACATTGCAATTATGCATGATTAAGCGCTTCTTAATTCATTATATTTGTCTCTATTATAAGTGTCATGTATCACTGCTTCATACCCAACACTTGTAAAGTACCACTAGCATGAGGGGCGGACCTAAAAAAACTGTGATTTTACATTTCCAAAACTGTGTTTCTCTACTATCTACACATGCTACCCTCAAAAAGAATTCTTCTCTACTATCTACACACGCTACCCTCAAAAAGAATGTTTCTCTACTATCTCTCAACCTGGGTGAAAATCAAGACATTAGTTTTGTTTCTATTCACATACATTCATATTTCTTTGCAAAGGAGATGTAATGCTTTTTAGTGTTCAATGGAATTGTGAGATGATTTTGCAATCAAGATAAATCATCCAAATAAAGAAGTAGATTTTCTTGTTCATCTACCCATATGACTCGTCCATGTAAAGTTCATACAATGTGGGAACAATGTCATTTTCAAAACACATTGATAAGCTTGTAGGTGTTCTCAATTTGTCTTGTACTTGATCATAAAGCATTTAAACTTCTTCCCTATACTTCACACTAAGTTCATGTTGTTCCAAAGTCCGCTTCTAGTCATTGTTTGAATGGCTTTCTTAAAGTCAAGGGACAGAAAAAAAAAAAAAAAACTCTTCCCTTGACTTATCCCATAACTTTTAAATTAGATGGCAGAATGAAGCAATATTAATTGTTGAGTGTTTAGGTTAAAACATGCCTACACTATTCCCCTCCTTGATTTTTATATCCAACTTTGTATTCTCAACTCTATCATACTCAATAATTTATAATTTTGGAGGCAGAGGGTTTATCATTATAGCTTGGTAGATTATATGCATGTCCATACAGAAAGAGAAGGTACCAACACATTGATTTAGTGATTTTCCAAACTGTTGGGAAGCCCTCTCAAAGAATAACATTAATGTATTTTTTATTTGCAGAGTTCAAGTCTCAAGTCCTCACTAGACACATTCTGATTGCAGCCCATCTGCCCCAAGCCTTTCACCTCTTCATAGCCTCTTTGTAATACCCCTCTAACCCTAATATAAGTTTTGTGTTTTTGGAATGAAGTAAGATCTTTCAATGTTTTCTTACAGCTTAAGTTGTTCATGATACTTGTTTGTTCTATTCCTATAGTTTGTTTATAATGGTTTCATGAGCTAGTACCTGAGGGTTCTAGTATCAGACATACTATCTAAAGGTATCATTTGTGTGTGTATTTATATCCATGTATGTATTGAGGACCTTCAAGACCTTTCTGAATACAATTAGGATGTTATATGATATGTACTTGATGGATATATATGAGTGATTATTTATACTTTCTTCTATTAAGGTTACTTTTGATGAGTCTTGTATCTCACTTGATGATTTGGGATATTTCTCATGATTATGTTGATTTATTATTAGTACTAATTAGAGTCTAACCCAATGCTCAAAATTCTAACCTTCATTATGATGATGCCACGTGCTTTGTGTGTGTGTGTGTGTGTGATTCAGGATGAAGTCGTAAATACTCACATAGCTGAGGTCCACACGATTTATCGATCATGTTCATCTGTCTGCAATGTCTTATTTTATATGTATATCCATGCACATGTATTTCTTCTCTGTGATGCAGGCTTGCAGATACTAGGCATCGACTTCACCTGGCTTCACAGGTCTGAGCGTGCCTCAAAATCCTCGATCATTGTTGTTGTTACGGAGACAGTACCAAGTTCTCGCAAGAATAAACCTACCTTTGGTCCTTTGCTTATGATCCTTTGCACCTGGGTTGGGTACTCATGAGTTAGTCTTGTATATGTTTTCCTTGGCATGATGGTAATTTGTTTTATTATCTGGATAGCTTTGTTGTTTTAAGATGGTTTGTTCTTTCTCCTCTTTGGACATTTGATCTTTAGGGTTTGATTAGTTTTATATGTATGTGAGTAGTGATTCTCTTTATATTAGGAGTGAATTTGAGGTCTTGGTATGAGTGATTAATAAGGATATTTTCTAAATGTGGTATTAAATATTTTATAACGAATTAATGTGAGTGTATTATATTACTTGTAAAATAATGTCTATGTATGAAATAAATAAATAAATAGACACACACACACACACACATATAGGGATGTGATTATATGATTGTATATGTTTATAATGTATAAAAAGGATATTATTAAAATGGTAATATGAGTATATTAAAAATATTAATTATTAAGATATTTAAAATCAAGGATGTTAACCTTGAGAGGTAATTCTTTTTGTATTTAGAGGTAAAAGAAAATAAATTAATAAATGTGCATTTTGTATTTATTAGTAAGGAAATTTACATTAACCCTCCCTAAGGTAAATGTTTCAAGAATGTTAATTAATAAGTGAAAAAAATGGAGTACGTGAATATCATACAAACTAATAATTAAAATGCTTTAATAAACTATTACCAACCATTGGTTGCAAATGGTTGCAACAGTTGGATTTTCCCGTGCAACCACTCCCGTAAGTTATTTATGGGAGAAGAAATCAATTTGGAAAGGGAGACGAGAGGAGTTGAAAAGGAAAAAGAATAAATTGGTGGAAGCAACCTAGGGTAGATCATTGTACTTTGCAAACTCTCTAAAGAAAATTTAATTCTTGTAAGTGCAATTTGGATTGAAGGAGTATCTATGTTGGAGCCCATGAAAGGAAGGTGTAGAATCAATGGAGGGATCAATATCCTCTTCGTCAATGGTTTCTCTACAGGACTCCGGGTAGGATCTATCATGGAAGAAGATCCTCCTTTCCTATGATCATTGTTTGTTGTGTGTAATTGTTATTATTTCCCTATTGGAATTATATGCTTAGAAAATAATGAATGTGAAATGGATTATGAGGAATATGTATGGCTTGTTTGATGGATTTTAATCTTATCTTATTTAGGAAATCTCTCATTTTGTATTGCCATGAGTCATTTATGTTGTTTCTCTTCTAGACGCTCTTGCTTGTTCAATAATTTGTTTCCAAATCTCTTGTATTATTCTATTTGAAGTCTTTGGATGCCTCTTACTTCATTTAGGAGCCTTTAGGAGCCTTTCGGAATGCAGATTATAAGTGTTTCACACGTTGTTATAAATTCATATCTTCATTTCTTTTTTGACCTGTTTCTGGTCCTGTATAATTTCCCACATTGATATGATGTTTGGGGATTGTATAATGATGTTTTTGGAAGGTAATCAAGGGTATCTCAAATGGGTCTTCATCATATTTCGCTCCCAGTGTCTAGATGTTGCCCAGTTTTAGCCGTATGCTTAATGTATCTTGCTTTTCTTCAAAAAAAATTATTTCTGACCAAGTGCGCAACTCTGGGGCCCAAGTGCGCAACTCCCATGACCAAGTGCGCAACTTATCTTACCAAGTACGCAACTTATCATACCAAGTGTGCAAATTAGCATCCAAGTGCGCAGATTAGGTCACCAAGTGCAAAGATCTTCCAGATTGGTAGTTTTAGGGTTAAATTGATGTCTCGGGGTCCTATAAACAACCAAAGGCTATTAGGGTTATTATTTTTACTCAAATTATGTATGATTTCATGTAATATTGTTTTAATATCATTCATGGTGCATTTTTATGCCTCCTTATACATTTGTAAGCATTTTGAATGCCAAATTAGGGTTTAAGACTATCTGGTGGACTAGGGTCAATCAGTGATCTCCTAAACCCAATCCAATGATACTATGGGGTTATGGCTTATAATTTAATGAGGTTATTGAAGTACCTTTTTGTTGTGAATCCCTTTGATTCATTTTGATGCCATGCAGATGTGTTTTAATGCGTCTGAGTACTTGATTGTGACTTAGGGTGGTCCAGTGAATTTGGGCAACTAATGGTCTCCTAACCTCAATTATTTGATGTTGTGACATTATTATGGCTTCCTATATATTATGATGTGGATTACGTATGTTCTTTTGATACTTGTGTTGGTAGGGAACCTAAGGACACTAGGTGAGTGGCTCTCAGTGAGGGGTCGGGGCCCTAAGTGGCTAGTACTAGGGTAACCCACTGATGAGTTATTTAATAAAGTAATAACCTAAGTAAATTAACTGGGAATAGATACACACTAATCAAGATTAATTTGTGCCTCGCCCATGCCGCTAGTGCTAGTATAGACTAGGGATGGGAGTGGGAGAAGGTGCCTTTGTGATGGCACGATCGAACAACCTTGTCCTCATGAAAGGTGTTTGGTTTTGCTTGTGCCTACTTGGGGGTCGGGGTCCAAAGGGGCTAGTACCAGGGTAACCCACGGGGTGAGGGCTATGCGATGACACTCACCTAGCTTGTAGCTTTGAGCCCCTACCAAGGTTGATCGTGTCTTTGGTGGTCCTTGTGGCCTCCTTGTGCTTTCATTTGTCTTATGTTTTGGGAAGGGCTATCATCACCTTAGTAGTATCCTAGTTGTTACCTTCTTGCGTGGACCTTGGTCTCTGTCTCCTAACACAGGGGAGTGGACTCTTTTTGGATCCACGTGATTGGGTGGTTAATCTTTATTATATCGAGGTGTTGTTCGTGGTCGGATGGATGTTCCTTGCTCATGTTCCTTCCAGATTTTTCAGTTTTGAAGACTTTTTATTGTATATGTAAAGATGTACTTATGCATGTGCATTCTTGTAATTGTAAACTCTTGTAAGGAAGTAACGGTATCTGATGATATGATGTATATCAATATAATTCAAAGAAATGTATAAGGGAATGGGTAGATCTAGGTAAAAGGAAAGGGAAAGGATTGTATGTTATCAATATGAAAAGATAATTGTTTAGGGTATTTGTTCCTGTATCTTCTATTACTTTATGGTATCCAAGAAATGATCTTAGACTTGGTATGAAATAATGTATTTATGACTGAAGGCGTTGTGTCTTGATGTAAGGTTCATGGAAAAATTATTACGAAATGATGAATCAATGAAATAAGATAGCTATAGAATTAGTTATTGAAGTATGTTTACTATGTACCTCAAATGCGTATGGAATATTAAAATACATAGGGTATTGCATATCTAATGAATGTTAGTCTCTCTGAGGACTTAGTTTAGTTTGCAGTTTTTCATCAAAAAAAAAATATTCACATCTCTTAGTAGTTGTTGGCTTTTCCTCATGGGTTCCCTGGCGGGGCATGACACTCTTAACACCTTCCTTAATGTCCACATACTAAAAAGATTTTGTTTTATTGATTATCAAGGTAGGTGTTTTTATTTTGCTTCTCTTCATAAAGATGTTTTCTAGATTAGTTCTTTGAAATATTGTTATTTGTGTATTTTTGGTTGTCGCAACTCCCAACAAAAGCCCTTCTTATTGTGTTTCACAATAAATATTACTGTTCTTCTCGGAATTTTCCTAAATCAAGATTCTCTTTACTGCCTTCCATTCATTGTCATACCACAAGTTTGCTGAAAAGCTTGTTATTTTTTGCTTCTTCTCGGCCTAGACCTTTGTCATGTACACAATACTTCATGAATTATCAAAACCAAATTATTACTATCCATGGGCCATCTAGGTGTACTACATTTATAAACCTTCTTTGCAACTTGAAAGTGATTTTCAAGGCTGCTTTGAGGATTTTACAATTTTTACTAGTCATGAAGATGTTTTCTTGCATTGTTGCCTTCTCTTGGTTAAGCCTAAACTACTTGTTTCTACTGTTGTATATTTCCTAACATGCAGATCTTTGTGCCGAATAGATTCTAATCAAACTTCAATACTATCAAAGAACATTCAACCTCCATTTCAAAGTCTTGGTATGCATTTTTGAGCAAATGAGATAGTTGACCACACTTTGGGCGTCATTTGTTTTACATGTAAATTGCTTGAAACCTGCCATGCACTCGTGCCAATTCATATGATCCTTCCCATTGTGTGCAACAGTTACTTTCCCTTCCCACAAGATCCTTGCCCATTTTTGGACCCCATCTTCCTCTAATCACAATGGGTTGCTTTATACGCCATCTCCATTTCTCATAATGATGTGCTATATGTTTGTTGCTCTTAGATTGAAGTAACCAATCATCATAAAGAGATAGTTAACACCTTGACGATATTCCTCAATAGACGACAAAACAATTGCCTGCAAAGAATTTCATTTATCGTATTTGACTCAACATACATGGGAAGCTCAAAACTTGCTTCCATTGGCATTCATCTCGGTTGACACTCGTCAATTCTTAGTTTCCTAAGCAGCTCTTGCAGCTTTGCCTCAAATGCCTCAAACTTATCCTCTATTTATTCTTTCTTCATTAATGTCTTTGGATTAAAATTGGTCTAATGTCAATTTAGCTTTAGACATTCATTGAAGACCATGGATCATTTGGGTTGTAGAATCAAATAGCCAATTGCTTCAGATTTGCTATATTACCCAAGAAAGATACACATCATGTCTTGGCATCAAACTTTTTCTGATTCAGTTTCAGAACAAGTACATATGCATTTCTCATAAAGATCCCCAAGTTCTTCACAAAGCCTTGTTGAACATATCAAGCTTATTTGGGGCTTAAACCATCCAAAACTTCGGTTGTTGCTCAACTAAACAACACAAAAGTTGCATTGCTTCGGCCCACTGTTACTTGTCCATTTCATGTCACTCAATGTTCACTCTGTAAACTTGTTGATAGATTTATCCTCACCTTCTGTGACAACATTTTGTTGTAGATTCGAAGTATCAATAGTCAATACCAACTTTTCAGTGAAACTGCAAGAAGTATTTTGAGATGCACCACCACAAACTCCATCAATTTTGTAAGGATAATTTCAATGCAATGCACATTCTCATTCTCCACTGTGCCCTTGTACTTCTTGAAATGCTAATGTCTCATATATAGCCATCAAAACGAAGACCCATAACTTTCAACTATTAAATGACAAAAAACTGCTCAACAGGATAAAATAGAGTCTCGCGAGTCTACAGGTTTTTTTTGGACTTAGCCAAGAAGTTAATTTTTTTAGGCTTTCACCTAGATGAAAATTCTATTTTCAAGTTTCAATATGAGTTGATTTTCAACAACTAAGAGAATCTTGTCAAACAGCTTGATGGCAAGTAGCCCATAAGCTATGTTTTGCTTACTCGTTACCACAAGGTAAATGATATTAAAATGACCAAACTATCGGTACCAAAAAAATAATACTCATTAACAAGAAAAAACAGGTGCTGGGAGAGCAAGGGTAAGCAAGTCAACAAGATGGACATTTCCGCTTTTAAGCTATTAGATTTCCACAATTCGTATGAATGCTTATAATTGTTTCTGGATTCGATTGTATAAATTTTTTTAACATAAACATTTTGGATCACAATCCGTGATCCATCATTTTCTTTTCCTTATGTTCTCTTGCATCCTGATGATGGATCAGAGAGTGTGATCCAAAACATTGATGTTAAAAAATTTTGCAAAAACAAATTCAGAAACTATCATAAGCATTTCTCCTTTTTCTAGCCATTCTGCCACAATCTTATACTGTTTGGTCTTATCCTTCACAAAATAACGTTTTTGTCTAGGGAGAGAACTTTGCCTAAAGATATCAACCTCCAAAATGATGATATTTTAATAAATATAATATCTTCAGTACTAAAGTAGGACTTGCACATCACGATGAGGAGCGTATGGGGAAGAGGCCAGAGAATCCGCATTTCAAATTCTAGGGCTTATGCGGGTTGCAGAGGCTCCTCTGTGCAAGCAGACTGGGATGTATCTGATGCAGAGGTGGATGAACCTCCGAATGGTGCTGATGTTTTGGGGGGGGAGGCGTTTGTGGGAGACACTTGGCAGCAAAGTGAGACTTTGGTTGCCTAGCGCTGGTTCCTTTCTCCATTGTTGCCTTCATGGTCTCTCAGGCTGTGGATCATGGGCTGCGTCGCGGTGGGTTTGGGGTGCAATTCGAGGAGCTGGTTTGTCTCCCTCTATGCTTTCCTAGGCTCCCCCGTGGATGCTGGTCCTGAACGATCTTGTGGTTGGGGGATGGTGTTGTTCGGTTCCCCTATTTTCAGTGTTCTTTCTATGATGGTAGTTGTTCTTTGGTGGTTGTCAGCATCTTGTTTCTGGGGTCTGACCTTTGATGGTGGCACTCTGGAAGGACCTGATTTGGGGTTTGATTCTGCTCTGCGCTGCCTTTTCTTAGCTTGGTTCTGGTTTTCTTGGGACTAGGTCTTTTCTGGAGCTTTTGTTGCTTTGCTTATTGGAACATTTGGAAAGCCCTTGTATTGTTCTGAATCTTCTTTAGTGGTTGTGGCCGCTTGGTGGGCTTGTCCTCAAGCTTGCAATTTGGGTTCCTTGAAGTTGCTCCTTTCCCTAGATGTCGCATGTTGGGTGTCTTGGCAATTCCTTATTGAGGCTTGGGGTTTTGTTTCTAGCTTTTTTGGTTGTGACCAAGAGGCTGATAATTTTCAAGGGCCCATCTTGGTCGGTTGTTGTTTTTTTATTATGGAGGCCTTATGGTTTTGGGGTTGCTCTAACCCCAGGTGGAGTCTGGTGCTCATCTTTTCCTTTGCGTCAGCAGACTCATTTGGGCTCTCTTCTAGCTCCTCCTTCAGAGACTTCTATTGAGGTGAAGCCTCTCCTTGATTTGTTGAGGTACCTTTATGTGGCCTGGTGGTGGGTTAGTCTCTTTTTGGTGTTGCTCTCCTTGCTCTCTGTTACTATTGAGGCGGGCATGTCATCTATGGAGGTGGTGATGTGTATGGTGGGTGAGGTTGACAGTGGCAAAGAGAGGTTTGTGCCTACTGCTGGTTTTTGGGAGGTGGGGTGGTTTTGGAAATGGTGTTCTGGAAGGATTACTCTTTCTTCATACTCTCCTATTGAGATGGGTTCCCCTTCTATTGAGGTGGAGTATAGTTTAGTTATGGAAAGGGCTTTGTTCTTCCGGGAAATCTTTGTTGCTCAAAATTGGATGGTTTTGGGTTCCAGGTTAAAACCCTTTCTTCTAGCTAGATTCTTTCATTTTCTTCATTTCAGGCTACTAGAGAAGGCTTTGGGAGCCCCTCAACTCCCCGTTATGGTTTTGGGAGTCATTCTATAACCCAAGACGTTTGTGGGAACCAAGTATTATCCCATGACAGTGTTACCCGGAGACCCGTCTCCCCCCCTCCAGACGTGTCTCGGAGACTTTTTGCGTCTCCAGAGACTTCAAAAATGGCCGGAGACTTCATGACGAAGTCTACTGAAGAATCGAAGTCTCAGATTCCAAAAAAATGAAATCTCCCCCACGTCTCCTAATTAAAAAACAAATTTAAAATACAACATTAAGTCATTTTATGATTTTGACTTATTTGAATGTTTTTTTAGCAAGGCCATTTATCATTTAGCATTTTTAATAAATATTAAATATTAAATAGACAAAATTCAAATAAATAAATATTTAATATTTATATATTAATGTAACAAATAATGAATTACAATTTATAAAATATTGTTATTGGATTATAT
>MU224365.1:1569151-1581808 GCA_018584345.1 Thuja plicata
GATGCCGATTATTGATATGACGATGATCATATGCATATTCAGAAATCAGATATGACTATGAGATATGCAATAAGAGTTTTGAACTTTTGAACTATTTGACTCTATATTAATATGACACTGCTATTTAGTATTAGACTTTAGCCTTTTGACTCTTTAAACTTTTAATGTTCAATGTTCATAACTTCATACTTATAACTTTCCATTGTTCTTGTTTTCAAAGCATTATGTTATGAATCTATTATGATATTTCTTAATAATTATTATATTATATTAAAAACAAATTTGCCGTCTCCAAGTACCCCCGTCTCCTGTTTTTGAAAAAGGCGTACCGGTACCGGAGACCTCAAAGTCTCCCCATCTCAGGGTAACACTGTCCCATGACGGTTAGGGGATCCTTTCAAATCCCCATTGTTTCTGTTGGCTCTTTGATGATCAATCATACGATGTGGTTTATGATGATGCTTTGGGAGCCATGAACAAACCCAATGCCTTGGTTTGGGGAGCCTTTAAAACCTCATGGATCTCCTTGCTTTGGAGAATTGTTCCTTGATGTATGGCTTTGGCCTCTTGATGTTTGGCTTTGGCCTCTTGGGCAGCTAGTGTGTTGGAAGTCTTGTGCTTTTAGGCTGCTTTTTGTTTGCTGGCTTTAGGCTGGTTTTGGGCTGTTGTTCTATAAATGCCTTATTTGTTGCAGTGTTTCTTATTAGTGGGGTTCCAGATCCCCTTTACAATCTGATTGTAATGGGTTTTGGGGCCCCATCAAAACCTGCTTTTTCCTTAATAAAAAACGTTTTCGTCAACTTTAACACCAAACTCAACTTTCAAATTCTTCTCGACCATCTAGCCAACTGGAATTAAAAAAATTCATCTCAAAGCCAAAAAGGAATAAATTATTATCATAAAGTTTGAGGACAATAAGTTTCTCTTTGATCCATGGAGAACAATCGTCTCCAAGATGGATAGTACAATTGTCAGCATTGTACTTTGAAGAGTAACCTAACTTGTTGGCGGGATGCTTTCTAAGAATTGATACTTGCAGCTACTAGTAGGCAAAAAATTGGACCTGCATTTTTCCCATCGTGTATGCTGAGTTAAACTTTTGAGATCCATAACACGAGGAGATTTGTCTTCCACTTCCACTTCCACTTCAGCTCTTCAAAGTATCCCCAATCTTTCCCATCCATACATATGTTCCACTTAATTTACAAGTTCTCCATTTCAATATGGAGCCTGATAGAGAGGGATAATGGACTTTAATGGTATTCAGTTTTTCAGACTTTTTTCTGTTTCTGATATGTATTATGATATTATGCAGCTATTTTACAATGTGCACCATTGGCATGCTATAGCCTTGTTTTCATCTTGGAAGCTGGCTAGCGATTTGATGATCTTTTGAAATCACAAGTCTTTCAATTTGTGAAACATAATAAAGATTTGACAGTAAATAAACTATCTGATCAAGTTAGTCAAATCCACTAATCTGATTTGCAGACAAATCCTGTAAAGGAAACCTCTCGTTAATTAAGTTTCCACTTAATAATAAACTACTTTACACAAATGATGGAAAAACAGAGTTGTACAGCAATTCACTTGAATCACACTATATACCTGACATTTCTTTTAACTCCTATTGGTGAAAAATTTATCAAATAAATTGGAAATTGAAAATACGAAGGCTTATACAGATCATTTTACATGTGTTCACAATGGCTTTGACACCAGACAGGATTGACAAGTAGGGCATCGTGATTTAACTCTTGCATTTATCTTGATTTGTTGCAATTTCCACGTGAGAAATTTTACTTTTTTCCTCAGATTTCAGAAATGAAGCAAAACGATGAGTTGTACTTGAATTGCTACAGAAGAGTAAACACAAATGGTAGGAAGAAACAACACACTCTGCAAAGATTGCCTGGATGAAAGCCTCTAAATAACAAAACTCGGGCTGCAATTCCACCCTATCATAAACATTGATACTTAACCACAGAACACAAATGAAAAGAATAAAGCTACAATGATTTACTTTCCCAGACAATATGTTCCAAGAAAGGAGCACGGACTCTTATCTACATTACAAAATAATCATTACCAAATGTCAACAAAGGTGTGAAAAATTGCACATGGGAGAACCCAAACAAAAGGCCCTCGTTCTTGACAGCTGACATTCAAACTATTGCAAGAAAACTAATGTTAAAATTTGGTAATCATTTCAATAACCCATATTCAATCTGAATGAAAATCCAAACCATGTTCTATGACATCCATGGTTCTCTTACCTTATTATTGGCAGATAGCATTGAAAAGAAGCTTTTGAGTGCTCTCATGATTTGGCTGCTCCTATGTTAATAGAATTGAAAAATTAAAACGACAATGACATAAAACCTCTGGACAAGTCAAGGATAGATGACAGACAGGTTTCCAGAAATCATAATATTTTTTCTTTTAAAGTTCTGTGCCTGAAAAAGAGAAAGCACTTTCAACCCGTGAATATGGGTATGCAAAAGAATTGATGACACAAGTTAAGTGCATTTGTTCCTACATGCCTCTGAAAATTGCTTTTAATTCCATTAGGTCAGCTTTCACCAAACAAAACAGATAAGACGGCAAAAGTGCAAAACAATATTAACAACTAGTAAGTCTTACCACCAAGGCAGAGAAAACAGATCTATTTCAAAGGAAAATGTATCAAAAAACACTGAAATTGCATCCATTTCATATTTGAATGCATCCAAAAACAGACCTAATGAAAGTCCAGCCTTCCAATAATTGAACAGTGTCACCAGAGAATGTAGCCTCTCTATTAATGGATATGCCCGATACATTAGTGCACCAATACCTTCTACTATAACAACTGCCAGACCTGCAGACAAAATATCCCAGTCCCCTGTTTGACCTATACTTGTAGCGAAAAGAGTCGAGCAGTAAAATCCTAGAAGTAGGCAAAACACTTTCATTGGAAAGTTCTTTTGAAGTTCTTTGACGTTTTCTAATAGTTTATTCTGAACCTCTTGAACAATTCTGGCAAGACGTGTTCTTCCAAACCCAGACTGTCTAAAAGGCCTGTTACCTTGCAGGTTGCCATTTCTGTCAGATGTTTCATTTTGTGGGTTCTCACTACTATCAGAAGTTCCATTACTTCCTCTACATTTTATGACCAAATGGTTTTTCTTCCTGCAGCAACAATCGAAGTTCTTATCAAGAACTGAAATTTGACAGAAACAAATGATCAAAAGAAAGAAGCGTGACTCCATTAAAAGATTGAATAAAAACCTGTTACAGGAGGAGAGCATTTCCCATTAAAACAGACAAAATGTTGTTTCTTGCTTCTAACTGCCATTTTTCAGTATTTGCTAACACTTTTTCCTTCCGTAATATTGTATCATTTAAAAAATAAATTATCATTTGTTTTTTTATGTTTAACTTATTTTTTTATTAATATATTGATTTTTACAAATGAAATTGATTTTTCTAAAATACTACTATTTTTTGAATGTATGGATTTTTTTAAGTTGACTAAAATAAGTGCTGATAAGTTTCAATATATTTTTTAATATTCTAAAAATTAGATTTAAATAATTTTTTAGTTTGGAATATGTTTCAACTAATTTTTCAAGAAATTTTGACACTTTTTAACAGCTTTAAAGCAGTGTTACCCCGAGTTTCCGGGACCGGGACGGCAGGGGACGGGGTGGGTCAGGTTTCTGGGACGGCAAATATTTTTGCCAATTTTAGGGACGGCAAAGGGGATGTCTATAAATATAGGAAAATTTTCAAATATATAAGGAAATTTGCAAATATACATTACAGTCATATGAAAATATGGACAAAGCATGCCATTTAAACATCATAGAACCTTAACATACAACATTTCAATGCCATTTAGTAAATAGTAACTGATTGAATACTCAATATGCATTAACTATAGTCTATTATGCATAGTAATGAGGTGGGGACGTCCCCTAGCCATCCCCCCATCCCGGAAACGGCAGGTTTTAGGCCAGGGACACGTCCCCAGGTAACATTGCTTTAAAGTATTTTAATTTTCTTCCTCTCTAATTGTTAGGAAAAGTTTAAAAAAGAGGTATTATGTGGATGAGTTCAAGTTACATTACTACATTATATATCTCTATAATGCATGAAAGAATTGTAGTGAAAATTCAAAGCATAATGGAGGAGTCTTTGGATTATAAGCTTCACCTCTTTCCTCCCATCAACACCATGGAGAGATTCGGAAAACTTAGAAATTCTGTCAAAGAATCAGAAGTCACATCACTTTGCTTCTATTGTCAACAACCCAAAACTAAGTTCAAATATTTTCATAATGATTCTTCCATAGTTTTACAAGCAAGGTAATAAATACATGCAATAATTGTTATAGAGACTCATTTTAGGTTGTAGGTGATATGCTATTAACAATCAAAGAAAGGTAAGTGTTACAACTTGAGTTTTGGATACACGAACAAAAAGAGTGCTTGAATCAAGGAATTACTGAATTCGTTTCTCCTCAATGTCAAAGCCCACATTTTTTGTCGCATGTCTATGATCCCACCATTCCAAATGGAGAGAATATATTAGCTTCTAGCATAGAAATAGATAATATTGACCATAGTATTATTGATTTTCCTTTGACAATGCTTCATCCTCTCAAGATAATCGTAGGCTAACTATGATTGGAGAAATTACATCATTAAACTTATAATATATAATCTTTTATTTACTAAATGTTAATCACCACAAATGTATCAATACCTCAAGAGCGTTTGCAAGCTATAGCAATGTTTGATGCGACCTCACCAAAGAGAACTCTTAAAAAGGGACATCTTGGTCCTCCAACAAAGAGACCTCATGACAAGGGATTTGATGATGTCAATGTTGATGAAATAAACTTTGCAAAGTATGCAAGTAATGTCACTAAAATGAAAAGATCACCAAATAAAAACTAGGTTCATCACAATGAAGATGATAAATTGGTCATACTACATAGTCTCGAGAAAAGTTTAGCCTTCGTAGTCCTGAGAAAAGTTTTGTCTAATCCTTATTTTTAAGGTAGTGCCCATAAATCAAAATGTTTCTTAAGATTATGTAATATAACTTTCAATTCATCATCTTCATTGTAATAAACCTCATTTTCATTGGTTGAGCTTCTCTTTATTTTAGTGACATTACTTGAGTACTTTGCAAAGTTAATGTCATCAAAATTATCATCAAGTCCCTTGTCATGAGGTCTTCTCGTTGGGGAAAGATCATGTCCCTTGTCGTGAATTCTCCTTAGTGAGAAAATAAAATATTGATGTAGCTCGCAAGAGGTCTTGTTGTTCCAATTGTAGGTAGAAGACATTAATATATTCATAGAGCTTAGCATTTATAGTACCATTTGTACCATTCTAAATTGTAAGCACCTATAATTAGATGCTCAATTTGGCCCCATTTTAGTGTTCTCGGGTTTCCATTTTTGTTAAGCTTGATCCAACCCCAATTCTGCTTTTCATTCCAACATCTTCTCTGCATTCCCAACCCCCGGACCAAATTTCAAGACTTTTTGGGTCCAGGCCCCAAGGTTTGCCCCGGAATTCAAATCAGGGGCCCATCTCAATGGTTAAGAGGGAAATCTAAAACCCTATCGACTTACTTCGAGTTTTGAGCTCAGAAATGTTTGTGAGGGTTATATAAACAACCTACTTCTCATTTGGTTATCAAGACTTGACATCAAGAGCTCTCCCCTACAAATTCGCATCCAAGCATTCTCAAGCAGATTTCAAGCATCCAAGGCATCATTTGAAGGCAATCTTCTCCATTGTAGCAAGCTTCTCTCTCTCATGAAGGCCATGTAGAGAGGACCTCAATTAAGCAAGGAGATCCTTCTTTCAAATACACGAATATCAATGTGAATATAGTTCCTCTTCAAGGCAAGAGCCAACCAAGCATAACAATATTGGAGATTTGAGGAGTATTTGCATATATATGCATTTTTGAAGAGCATCCTTGATTCTTCTCTACATTCCAAGATCCAACAACTACATACAACTACATACAATAAGCATTTACATTTCAGATCTAGCATCTACTTTACATTAACACACTTTCCTTTCAAGCATATTTCATTTCTATTTCATGGTTGATTCCTCAACCGGGGTTTGACTGAGGTAAACCCCTTTCTACACAACATTTCCTCTCTTTTCTATGTGCAAGAACAAGTGGTACTCGCACCGGATCAGATCTAGGAAATTGAAGACCTCGCGGACAGTTTGCAATTGAAAACAATTGGAAGTGCAAGGAACAGGTCAACCCAATCAACCTCATCCCGGGAATAGGTCAACGAAGTCACCGAAGTTCCTCCAAATCCTCTTCAAATCGATTTTACAGGTCAATTGAAATCTCTGGGATTTGTTTCTGGTTATAATTCAGTCTATCTGCTTTCTGCCAGTCGCTCCATCCTGAAACTCGTCTTTTCTTTCTTTCTAGCCTTCTATCTTGCATTATCCAATTACATTTCTTTAATCAACCCTCAATTACAACAAAGGATCATTGCACTCACTCAGCGCTTAAGCTTACTTGAGACTAGTGGGTCATCCTCCTTCCAATGTATGATAGGAAATAGGACCCAATCCCCATTTCTTATGGTACACCATTTAGTAAAGAAGAGATTACATATCATAAGTTTAATGAAGCAAATCTCTAAACATAGATAACCTACAATTATCTTGAGGTGGAAGCATTCTCAAAGGAATCAATAATATTAGAGTCAATATTACTATTTTTACGCTAGAAGCTAGTTATATTATCTTCATTTGGAATAGAGGAATCATACACATGTGGCAAATATTGTGAGCATTAATATTGAGAAGTGAACACCGTAGTGTCTTGATTAAGGCTATTGTCTAATCCTCTTATTCTATTTTTCTCTAATATTGTGAATTCTTTGAATCCTCAAGAACTCTTATTTGATCTTGTATCTTGCTCTTTGGATGTAACAGTTAACTTGCTCCAAGTGTCAAATAGCATATTGTCTCCCACCTAAAGTGAGGTCTCTACGATGATAATTGCATCTTTACTTTACTTGTAAAACTTTGAAAGAATTAGCGTCAAAATATTTGAATTTAGTATTGGGTGGTGGTCAATAGATGCAAAGTGGCCTAATGTCTAATTCATTGAGAGCATTTCTCATATCTTCGAAACTCTCTATGATGTTGGTTGGATGGAGATGATTATTATAACTGCTCAATGACTCCTCAATTTTTTATTTTGTAAACTGTAAAATTGAAGTGAGGTCTCTATGACCATTGACGATTATTGCGTACACACTTTGTTTGTAAATCTTTGAAAGAATTATTGTCAAAATATCTGAATATATTATTGGGTTGTGGACAAGTGGCTTGATATCTAATTCTTTAAGAGAATTTCTCATATTTCCTAAACTCTGCATGGTGTTTGATTAGATGGAGATGATTATTATAACTGCTCAATGACACCTCAATCTTTTCTTTTGTCAATATGTTGTGCATTTCCTCTATAATTCTTTATCCATAATAGAGATATAATTTAATGTAGGTTAAATTATATATTTTGTAGGAATTTTGTAAAATTCTGTATTGTTTCAGAAGTTTGGTATAAATTTTATATACATTTTATTGTATATATATATTTCTATATTTCTATATCTATTACTATATATATTTCTACATACATTTTATTTTATTGTATATATATATATATATATATATTTCTATACAGATTGTGTAAAAGTCCAATTTATTATTGGGTTGTGGACAATAGATGCAAAGTGGCTTGATATCTAATTCTTTAAGAGAATTTCTCATTTTTTCCAAACTCTCCATGGTGTTGGTTAGATGGAGGAGATGATTACTATAACCGCTCAATGACACCTCAATCTTTTCGTTTGTCAATATGTTGTGCATTTCCTCTATAATTCTTTATCCATAATAGAGATATAATTTAATGTAGGTTAAATTATATATTTTGTAGGAATTTTGTAAAATTATGTATTGTTTCAGAAGTTTGGTATAAATTTTATATACATTTTATTGTATATATATATTTCTATATCTGTTCCTATATATATTTCTATATACATTTTATTTTATTGTATATATATATTTCTATATAGATTGTGTAAAAGTCCAATTACCCCCCACCCCCAAGTTATTATGATGATGAACATCTACAGTTGGAATGTTAGGGGTCTTGAAATGTCTGACAGAAAGTATATTGTTAGAAGTTGGTGTAACAAGATTCAGAAAAAGGATATTATTTGTTTACAAGAAATTAAAGCTACGGGATATCATGCATACAATACCCTCCAATTTATTTGGAATAGAGCCACTTGCATATATTCAGGACATGAGAGAGGTAAAGGAGGCCTGGTCATAGTGATAGGGGACAAATGGATTAATAAGATGACAGATAAAGGTGCCTCCCCCTGCCATAGGGTCCTATGGAGCTTGTTTAATATTAACAATCAGGTGGTGGGAATTTGCAATATATATGCCTCTAATGACTATAGAGAGAGGGCGAAGTTGTGGGAATGGTTAACAAGCAATCTTCCAAATGCCAAATGGATATTCATTGGGGATTTTAATATGGTGGAAAATACGCAAGACAAACATGGAGGAAATAAACATGAGTGGAAGGGTAATGAACTGTGTTTTTTGGGCTAATTTTAAAAGAAGGTTCAAAATCAGAGATCCCTTGGAAAATATGAAACATGAGTATAACAGTATGTGGTATCCCTAGTGCAATAACCAGGCTAGTAAAAACAGAATCTATTGCAGGTTAGAATTTATGTTGAAGCTGACATGTTTGGATTCTCACATCATCCTAGGCAGAATCCTATTGAGGTGATCCCTGCCAGTCTGTCGGATCATTCTCCCATTCATGCTTGCATCATGTTCAAAGCCTCTGATACACAAACCCATAAGCAGAATAGGAAGAACGCCTTCAAACTTAACATATCACTCTTGGAGGATGAAGATTCTCTTCGTGCCATTCAAACTGCTACTGCCCTTGCTAAATTTTGTAACTTCAATCTATCTGCTATTGCTAAATTGGATCAAATGGTTCAGACTTGGAGAAGAATGTTCCAAATGATAGGGACCAAAGAAGCTATGGATAGAAATCAAGCAGAGGACCACTACCGAAGAGAACTCAACTCCGTTGAAGCTGAGTTACAAAATAAAGGCAGTGACCAAGAATTGGAGCAATCCCTCATTAGTACTAAATCTCAGTTGAGGAAAATCCAAAACTACAAAATACAAGGACAGAAAGTCAGAGCCAAGGCTAGATAGATCAATGATGGGGACAAAGGGTCCAAATACTTCTTTAACTTAATAAGAGCCAAACATGTTAGAGAGGGGATCACTGGTATTCAAGTTAAAGGAGGGTTCACTAATAATAATAAGGATACATTGAGTACCTTTGTGGATTTTTATAAACAATTATTCTCTTCAGAACATAAAAGTGAAAACATTGAAGCCAAGAATAGATGTACCAAAGTAGTACCAAGGAAATTTTCCACAAGACAGGCCAAGAACCTTGAACAGAAGATCAATCTCAGGGAAATTGATGAAGCCATAGGGGGTCTAGCCAATGACAAGTCCCCGGGGATAGATGGATTACCAGCAAACTTCTACAAAAAAAAAACAAAGAGTGTATAACATGTGAATAGTTAGAAGTTTATGAAGAGGCTTTTGATTCAGGATCATTAGGGGAGAACATTAACAGGGGGGTTATCAAGCTCTTGCCCAAAGATGGTGACAGATCTCAGATTAAGAATTGGAGGCCCATTACTTTACTAAACCTCTCTTACAAGATTATTGCAAAGGTCCTAGCCAGAAGAATCGGGGATATTCTTAAAGATATTGTGCCAGTTACCCAAACAGGATTTATTAAAGGGAGATATATATTGGACAATCTTATCACTAGTTGGGAAGCTATGCATTGGGCTCGGATGGATGGTCAAAATGCAGCTATGGTTCTTTTAGACTTTGAAAAGGCTTATGACAGAATAGAGTGGCAGTTTGTACTTAGGATGCTAGAAGCATTTGGATTTCCAGGTTATTTTTGCAAGTGGGTCAGCATTTTGTTTAAAGATTCCTCAACAGTGATTGAAGTGAATGGAGAACTTTCAAAGCCTATACCTCTTGGTAGGTCTATTAGACAAGGGTGTCCCCTTGCTCCTACTCTATATGTCATTGCAGCTGATGCCCTATCCTTTATTCTTAAAGCCTCTGACTTTGGTTCTTCTGTCAAGGGGATACATCTTCCTAATAATGATGAGATGCTAGTGGAGTAATTTGCAGATGATACTGCTATTTTTGTGGTATTGGAGGAAGAGAACTTTGATAATATTCTTAGCAGGCTTCAATTGTTTTGTCTTGCTTCTAGGGCAAAAATTTCACCACATAAATCAAATATGCTGGGATGGACAGAGACTCCTCCCAGATGGTTAAGTAATAGGGAATGGCAGTGGTCAGGACCCTCTACCATTGTGAGGTATTTGGGAATACCCTTTTCCATCAATCTTTCAATCAAAGATATGTGGGACTAGATCTACAAAAAAATTGAAAATAAACATCTTAAGTGGCAGACCCACATGTTGTCTATTGTTGGGAGAGCACAGGTGGTTCAAAAAGTTCTTTCTTCTCATGTAGTTTACTATGCCTCCACATGGTTGTTAGCCAATGGTCACGACAATAAGCTAGAAAGGATTCTGAGAGAGTTCTTGTGGTCAAATGGGAATGGTGTTGTGCTCCAAAAGTGGTGGGAGGTCTTGGGCTTAGGGATCTAAAAACACAAGGAGTGGCCTTAGCTGCAAAATGGATCTCAAAGCATTGAGAGGGAATAAACCATGGAAAGTGCTTATAAGAAACAATATTGAGAAATCTACCATAAAAAAAGGAAAGAAGGGCATCCCATTTCTTGACTTGGTGTTTGGAGAGTTTGATATTAAAGTGTTCGGATCCAGTGTCTTTCACACAATATGGAAGGCATGGTGCCAGATCAAACCCCTAATTTGCTAGAAATATGCTATTGAGAAAAACCCTGCATTTACTATTGTGGACAGATCTATTTGGTGGGGCATTTACCTGAGTGGGAAACCTCTTGCTTTGACACAATGTTGTTCTGCTAAAATCTGGCATCAAAAAGGAATCTCTCTCATACAAGATGTATTGACTGACAAGAGACTAGGTTCTTGGTCAGAAATCAGTGATAAATATAACATCCCTAATTCTCAAAAAAAATACTTATACACTTATCTCTAAGTTGTGGGAAGTTTTTTTCCCGGCAAAATTATGAACTCTAATCAGATGCTTGATCAAGTTAAATGGGCTGATGGTAAGATGTTGAAAGATTTCTCCAGTAAACAAATATACAGTTTGCTTAAAGAGGATGTAGGAATCATCAGTAGAATCAATCAGAATTGGAATATTAATTGGACAGGCTCTAAATGGCACTTTATTTTTGAATTTTCCTAGCACTCACATGTGGAACCTAAAGTTCTTTGTTTCCATTGGATGCTTCTCCTAAAAAAACTTGTTGTTGGGTCCTTTCTCTCCCATTGTGGTTATCAATGTATTTCATGCTCTATTTGTAAATGTCCTAAGACTTTTGAACATCTTTTATTTAGTGTGTATTTGCTAAAAAGATCTAGTCTAGCTTCCTTGGCCACCCCATTTCTTGGAATTGTCTTAACAGTTTTTCTTGGCCTAAGGTCATTATTGGTTTTGTTGAAGCCTTTGATTGTAATATGAGCAATATATGGTCTGTTTTGACTACTGAAATTCTTTGGTCCATTTGGAAACAGAGGAACGAGGAGATTTTCCAAGACAGGAAAAGGGGTCTTACTGAGTTTAACATTAAACTCACACATTTCTACATTGTCTCACAAGTACTTGCCACTATTGAAGTTCCAAGAGAAAGATTCCTAGCATTGGTAAGAGAATGAGCAATGATCATTTACAAGAAGGATATCCAGTTCTATTCGTATACTGAGGGGAATCAAGAGGAAGGCACATTTGACAACAGGGTAAACCTAAAACAAGAACATAGTCAACCAAATACTCAAAACAGAGAAACTGATGGTGGAGGCAGGTTTGGCAACCAGGATGAAACACATAATTCTGGATGGAACAACACCAACAGTAATGACAGTTGGAATAACTATGAGCACAAAAACAGCACTGATGTATGGGACAGCAATGAATATAGAAGCAATAATGATGGCTGGGATGAAACATTATTTTGTCAATATCTAGGATGTATATGGTACCATATAGTCTGTGATCTTTTGTACTAAGTGTTGTGACGTTTTCACAACATCGCCCCATTGCAAATGGGGACCCCCTCTTTTGCAAGCAGTAGGAGTAGTGGTCTTAGGTGGTCTTAGTTGGCAACAGTTTTCAGGCCCCTTGGTCCGGCGAGTGAAGTTCGAGAGTTGGTTTTGGGCAATTTTGGCCTGCTGAGAAGTCAAGTCCGTCTGGAGCATGGGCGAGAGTTCTGCTATATCTTTCGGAAATATGGGATAAAACCAAAGGATTCGTGATGAAACAAGTCTAAACCCTCTGAGAATCCTTGTTCCAGCTTCAATTCGATCTTAGAAAGTCGAAATAGATTGTGGGAGGTAGCTTTGCTGAAGGCGTG
>MU224365.1:1617690-1682679 GCA_018584345.1 Thuja plicata
TTTTCAAGTCCAGTTTTCAAGTCTACATACAAACTAAGACATTACTAAGTTAACTATAACAAGAGTTGTGTGTAATGTTATCTTTCAGTCACTATATTTTCACACAAATGGAGTGACTCTATCTATTTCTTTAAAGTTAATTTCAACTCACCTCTTACTGTTATTTTAAAATTCCATGTCATCTACATTTCTGCAATTCAATCATGCAATGTGCGAAAGTGGTCGAAAGTCTTCCTGATATTGTCATGCATAGTTATCAGTACAGATTATTGCAGTGAATAAGTGGTAGATTGTGGAGTTTTTTATTGAATAAAGCTGGATTACATGAAAGAATAGCAAAAGACTACAAGAAAGGAAAAAATCTTGAAAAAATAAAGAAAATACATAACAGAAATTGCTTACAAAGATTCTGGAAATAGCTAGCAAACTACACAAAGCTTATACAACAATCTAGAACAACAGTTACATTTAGAAATTTCAAAATTTCTTTTACACTATTTTACTTGCATTTGTTGATGTTGCAACTTGCAAGCTACCTTACTTAGGCTATAATCGCTTTGCCATTAAATGTAGAACTCAATAATGTAATTGAAAAAATTATGCTAATAAAAAAATCAAATAAAATGAATCATAAAAATTTAAAGAAGATTAAGACTAGCTTTAATAAGATGTTTAATAGAAGACTTTTTGTACAACTTTTTCTATTCCAAATTGTTGTTATACAAGTTCAAATTATGTTTTAATATGTTTATGTAAGTAAAAAAAACTTCTTCTTTTTTTCAAAACAATAAATACTATATGCTTAGCATTTTCACTACTTCAAATTAAACATAGGCAAGAACTAGACGCTATGCGTCCTTGTTATAATATAACTACCTTAAAGTTGCATTATGTATTGACAATATCATTGAGGGGAAAACAACATTGGCGAGCTAGGGTTTCACGCGGGCGGAGTTTTTTGTCGGCTTATTTTCAATGTGACAAGGTAGGTCCAAGGGGGAAAGAGTTTCTTCACTCACAATATATTTGTCAATCTTCGTTGTGTTCGTTGTGATATTGCTATGTGGATTTAATTTGTAGTTTTTTGAGTCAAACTTATTGACCCATACTTTATGAGTAGTGGTTCACATGAACTCATCTCTCATGAGAATTAATGGAACACTTAGCACTCATTGCATCTAGGTGATGCTAACAGAGGTGACGCATCAGGATTTTCTCGAGAGGTCACTCATTGCATCTAGGTGATGCTCACTCATTCTAGTACTACTCCAGCTCGAGTACGCTTAACTACAGAGTTTCCTTCATGGTTGAACCCACTCTACTTGCAACCCCATTTACAAAACCTTCAGCAAGTGTTGTGCCTTATGAACCATTCATTAGAAATCCCCTTAAGCTCATCAAGTGATAAGTGTCATCATCTTCACTAAATTGATGATGTTTCAAAGGAGGAAGCGATGCGGAGTTTTTTCAAGGTCTTGGGTCATATAATATTTCTGGTGATGTTTGTTAGTTTTTCTCATTTTATGCTGAGAATGTGTTTCTTTTGAGTGGAGACTTTGTTACATGTCTTTGTATATGGTGTTGAGTAGACAAGGCTCTTGATTGGAGTGTGTCTGGGAAATGCAGATGTTCTTGGGTGGCTTTCCTTGGTTTTTTCCTGCTAACTCAGTTTTTGCAATACGGTATCTGGGCCTTGGGATTCTTTCATTGTCTTGGCTGCTTATTAAATGTTCTCTTTATATGCTCTCTATGTACTTTTAATATCCCTGTTGCTTTGTATTTGTACTAGTTTTTTATTTGGACTTGTACACCAGGTTTTTGTTGGGCTCTCTACTTGTGGATTGATGAATAATCTTGTTAGAGGTGATGCTTCCTCTCTTTCTATGGACAAATATACTGAAGTCTCCAACCATTTTAAACTGTTGGACTCTTTGGAGAGGGAAGAGGAATTAGTTGACTTTTCTGAGGATCCACTTGAAGTGTCTGTTATTTTTACAGAAGATACATGGTCAAAGAAGCCTCTGACTTTGGAAAGGTCTCTTTCAGTTGAAATGAGTGGCACATCCCTCCCATCTACTATAGTTTCTAGTTTTGAAGAATCTCTACATACACAACCCATTGGTTTTCCATTAGAGTTTTGTTATGAGGATGGTTCACTAGATCTTCAGTTTGGGAATGATAATCAGAAGTTTGATATTGGGGTTAGGGATGTCTCCTCTTTAGAAATTTCCATGATTGTTGGTGATGATCAAAAAAAGAAAATAAGAATAGAAGGAAAAAGTGCATTAAAAACGTAAAAATGGAGTTAAACTTGTTCTAGGAGAAGACATTTTAATGTCTCAAGTTGTGCATTTATCTCAGACTTCTATGATTGGTACTTTCTTTGGCAGGAGAATTTCTTAAAAATAAAATCTAATTAACTGGATTGAAAGTTCTTGGCTGCCCATTCTTGGATACTCCCCAAAATTTCACATTTTGGCTAGGGAGTGGATCACTTTTTTATTTCTTTCTTGTGAGGATGTTGCAAAGATCAAAGGTTCTAGATGGTTTTGGGGATCAAATATCCTAACAAGAATGTGGACCCCAGGATTTGATCCACGTACAAAATGTTTAAAGATAAAGCCTGTGTGGGTAAAATTACTAGAATATTGGTCCTTTGAGAGTCTACAAGCCATAGGGAACAAATTGGGGTCTTTCATTGATGCAAATGTGAGCTATTTAAAGCACTCCACCGGGACAATTGCTAGAATATTGGTCGATTTGGACTTGAAAGAAGGTTTACTAGAGGAAATACAATTGGAATCTATTTGGAGGATGCATAGGCAAACTTTGGACTATGTTGGTTTACCCTTTTGTTGTGCTAGATGTCACACTTATGGTCATCTAGCTATTGACTGCTCTATGCCTTTTACTAATAAACATCACCATAGGGATATAGGTGTTAGGATAATGGAGAGGTGTGTGTACTGAGAGGGGAGGGTTGAATCAGTACCCTTTCAAACTTTTAATCAATTCTTTATAACCACTGTTCTGTATTAACCGATTGAGTAGATTGCATACACCAAACATATAGTATCACTGCTGAAATGTAAATGCATGTAAATTAAACAATACACATAGATAAAATTAAGTACTCATGACACTAGTGTTTTGGTATCGCAGAAAACCCTTGTTAGATGGTAAAAACTACAGTGAGGATGAGACCCACAAAACTTCACTACTGCAGAAATAAAGTTAGCCAGTTAAAGCTTACAAGAATGATCACTTCTGATGATCTTACCCTGTTAGGAGTAACATTGAGATCTATTAGATCTACTTCATGTGAGGATTTAGCAACACAAAGTATATGTGCACTCGGTTAAGAGATTTACAATAAGATGGTTAAGTCTACTCTGTTAAGAGATTTAGGGGTCTATTAAAATTGTTAGAGAGTAACAAAAATTTGATCTGAAACATATACAATATCAATATTGTTGATACACATCCATTAAGTACATACAAAATATATCACCTAAATGTGAATGATAATACCTTATGCTCTGTTATGCTCGGTAGCCTTGCCTTAGTTTTGTAAACTGATTTCTACAATGTAGTCTTTGTCCTTAAAATCCTTGTCTAGTCTATGATGTCTGTAGTATGGCGGCTACTTGATCATTTATTGATCAACATACATTACAAAATGACATATATATATATATATATATATATATATATATATATCAAACTCTATGACCTAATTAGGGCTTAACAATTACATCCCTAACCTAAGATCAATGATGTAAATAATTTACCTTGATCATCTACACATAGGAGACATAAACAATTAATGTTGTAAATTTGTAATTAATGTCCTCCTTGATTGTGTAAACTGTTATCTAGGTCAGCTAAAAAGTTGTTACATAGAATGATGTGCCATAACAAACTTTTAGATGGCCTTTGTTCCACTCGGTTAATGTTGTCTCTCGGTGCTCAGTGTAGTCTATGTATCTCGGTTATACTGTGTAGCTCAGTGTTGTTTACTGCTCGGTATAGTCTGTCTACTTAGGTATCATTGTACTCAGTCAACTCTGGGCGTGATTAGTGCTCTCGGTTAACTTTATACTTCGGTGATTATACTGACTGTCTTGTTGTGACTCTGTTATCGACTGTCCATTATGTCTGCTTGATAACTAATGACAACTTCAATGCATAATTGGAGTAACATTCTCCCCCTTTGGCATTAGTATCAAAAAATTATTACTGTACATAATACTATACATAGTGACTCCCCCTTTGTACATGCTCTCCCCTTTGTATATACTCGGTATATGTATAAGAACTCATCCTAATTATAGCTCCTTTACTATGCATATATATACATATATTTCCCCCTTTTTTGAAAATAATGACAAAAGGAGTATAACTTACAGTTTATCAAAAATATTAGGATGGGCATTCTTGAGAGTTTCCAGTAGCTTCTCCCATTCCTCTTTTAAATGCTCAAGGGTTAACTATTCTAAATTGATCTGAGCATGCATATCATATATGGTGTCTATCATGGACAATTCTAGGGTGGAAATTAGATTCTTTACCAATGCCACATGTTTATGCATCATGACCAAATGCGGTAGTAACATTTCCTGAAGCTCGGTTACTTGTTCTCTGATTGTCTCTTCTTCTTTCTTCAAGTCTTGTCTCAACCACTAGTTTTGAAGTACCCTGTTGTAATGCATCTGTAATGCATGTTGCTCGGTTGATAGACTATTTGCACTATCCTTTATATCTTGATCTATTTGCTTTAGCTTTTCACTAATCTTGGTAGTGAAGTGATCTAGAGTGGATAACTATTGTAGAATTATAATGGCTTCATATAGCGCAGTTTCTAAACCACTTACAAATTCAGACAAAGTTAATTTATGTACTGCCACTGTCTGGCTGATCTTCTTAGTAACTTTATTTTGGATCTTCTTTTCAGCTCTTTCTACCAATTTTTGCTCAGCATCAATGTCAGGTTTGTCAATTTCCTCAGTGAGCAGTTCACATTGTTCAAGTATGGGGGCTCATTCATCAATGTTGATATCTGGTACAACTTGCATTAGAATCTCTTTTGCTTTTTCTAGCACTTGTGCACTCTTTGCTTCTTGTCTCAGCTTGTCATGTGTTGCCTTTTGGGTGCAAAGTTCACCATATTTCTTCAATGTTTCTGGATCAAGTGTCCTTGGATCCCATTCAGGAATTTCTATGATTTCATCCAGTGTAAATGTGTCCTTGGTTCCTTTCTTCTTCTTCTTTTTCTTTCCTTGAACACTCGATGAAGGAGATAGAGCTAATGTTAATGGAGCCTTTTGCTTGGTTTTTGGCTTTGTTTGCTTGGTACTCGGAGTGATGACTTGGTGAGGTGCCTTGGTATCTGACCTTGTGGTTGTAGTAGATGTATCTACTGCCTTTTTAGGATTCTCTATGTTACTTTCACCTTTCTCTTTTGTAGCATTAGTGGTATCTTTAGGTGCATCACCTTGTGTTGTTCCACCACTATGCTCAGTCTCTTTACCGTGATCTTCACCCTTGTCTTCATTTGTATTTGTGACATGCTCAGGTGTCTTTTGTTATGCTTCATGAAGGCATTATATTTTTCCATTAGTATACTTAGAGAAAAACATGATTTGCACCATCGGTTTAGTCTAAACCGACAGACAGGGCACAACACTATCCAACACTAAGGTTACCCGACGACCACTGTCAAAGTGTTACCCGATGACAAAAAGATAAGGATACCTGATGAAGTATCAATAGTGCTACCTGACGAATAGAAAAGAGAGGAACCTGATAGATACAGGGAACTTGACGAACAGTTCAGATAAGGAACGCTGACAGACTGCAAGTTCAACCGATAGCCAAGAACCGATAATCAGTTACATCCCGTAAAAAGTGGATCTGACTTTCCACGTTAGATAAATCACTGAAGTTGTATTTATAACTTCTTGATTTGCTTTTTAATCCATTATGTGTGGAGGAAGCAATGTAATCTTTATTATTTTAAATCGTTTTACTGTTTTAAAACATGCCAACTAAAGATCAAGGTCAAGTTGTAAACCTTGGATCTGAGAGTTAACATTGTAAATCGTGAATTCCAAGATAGGTCAAATAACTTGTATAAATAGGTGCTCAATCCATTAAGAACAGTTGTTGTTCAATGAATAAAGTAGCCACAAAGAGCAACTAAAGACCAAACAGAGAATTCATGCAGAAGAACACAAACAAATTCACATTAGTTTTCAAGAACAGAACAAAGGCTACCGATAAGCAGAGAAAAGGTATTCATCAATCACTTAAGATGATATTGTAATTGTAAAAGCATTAATGGATATGTAAATCAGCAATAGTAGATTGCATACAGTCAGGTCAACATTTGTACTCATTCTAAAAAGTGTAGTACACTAATGAAATCCTTTCAAGAAAGGTGGGCTTAACCGTCCTATTGTAAATCACATAACTAAGTGCACACTTAAATTAGTGTTGCTAAAGCTCTTAACAAGTCTCCACCTCAATACTCCTAACAGGGTAGATCATCAGAAGTGATCAAATTGTAAGCCTTAACTGGCTCCCTTCCGTTCTGATATAGTGAAGTTTTGTGGGTGCCATCCCCACCACAGTTTTTACTTCCTAACAGGAGTTTTCTGCGATATTATATCTTGTGTTATGTGTTTGTTAATTTCATGAATGTTTCTATGGATGATTGTAAATATTGTTAACAAACAATGTCTACATAAGAAAGAATAACAGTAATGGTTGGTAAATCAGAATTGAATGATCACTAATGATAAATTGGGTAAAGTGTTAAAAGTTTTAGAGGTACTGATTCGCCCCTCCCTCTCAGTACTACTTCCCAGTGAGTCCAACACTTCAGTCTCAATTTCAATTGCTTTGACCAAAATAGGTAACTGGCTAGGTACATCTACTCAAGCAACCTCTGATGTGTCTTTCTCATCAATAGTCTCAGTTGCTCCAATTGACTCATCTTCCTTGGCCTTATCATCCAAATCACCTTCAGTTGCATTAGTTATTGTGATCTCTGGGTGACCTAAATTAGTCAAGAGTTTAGGAATACCATCTTATACATCATCAATTGTTGTGGGTTTTGTACTCGGTCTAGTAGATGCAACATCATTTACTTCATCAGTATCCTAGATGTCCTCGGGTGGATTTAGAAGTTTGTTCCAAAGTTTGGTGCTCTCTATATCCACTTCCTTCATATTTCCTTGTAGGATATTCAATGTTCATTTTTTCTTAGGAAATTTCTTGGCATACTTATGCATTACATCATGTATCTCCTCAACTGTGCACTCAGCTTTGATAAGAGTGAGAGTTGCTTCTCTCATTTGTTTCTTGGTTTGATGTGCATATGACCATCTTGCTGATATTTTATCATATAATTCTGATGGAACAGAAGTAGATAACTCAACTAGAACTTGTTTAAAGTTGATCATCATACCTATGATTGCTTCTTCGAGTTTATCCTTGTGCTCGATAGTCAGAGCAGAATATGCTTGTATCTTTGGATGTCCTAACTGTCTGATTTTCTTGATTGCTTCTGCAATCTCATTAATGGTTTGTGATGTCTTTTCCTATACAACCTTGAATTGATCTGGATTGTCATCAGAATCATCCTTGTCATCTTTGTTCCTTATATATCTCCTCTTTTTTCTCGGTGTAGTAGTACCCTTTTGTTTCCTTGTTTTGTATGTAAGCTTAGGTGAGGGTCTTGTATTTTTGCTACACCTTTCTTCAAAGGTGGTGAATCAATAGTCACTGATTGTGATCTTTTCTTTGGTGGAGACCCAGTCTTTGCACTTTTGCCCCTTTTGGCCTTAGATGCCTTAACTGGTTCTTCATCAGACTCAGTGGCATCAGTATCATGTTCAGGTTCTTCTTCTTGACCGACTGAGGTCTGCTCCTCAGTTTCATCTTCAAACTTGTCCAATTCTTCATCTATGATTGCAAGTTTCCTCTTCAAAGTTTTGACAATTTTAGTCTTTTTCCTACCCATCTGTTGAACTTGTAAAGTAATTTGTATTCGGGTCTTTGCTTCTTTATAGGTGCCAAATCTCATGGAAAATTTTTCAACATGCTCATTCAATAGTTTCTCAATAGCCTTTGAAGCAACATCAATATCTAATTCATAGTCCATCAGAGGTAGCCATGTTGTCCTTGGATCTGCTGCTTTGATTAAAGTTGTATTTGTCTACTACAAAACAAATATCATCTTTGTATTGTTCTACTAATTGCATAGGAATTCTAGATCTTTTTTCCATCCTAGCTTTGAACTTAGGAAAATATTCATTCATAACAGGTTCAAAGTTCTTCCCTAGACTTGTAATCATCTCATCGATTTGTACTGTAACTGGTCTGTCTGACTTCCACTTTACTTTACCAATTGAGGGAAAGAAATTATGTATGTAGAAGAATATGCAAAGTAGTAATGAACCAAACTTACATGTATTTGACTTTGTTGATCTTATGGTTCTCATATTTTCTTCTAGTTTCCTTTGCAACATCTCAGAAAGATCAAGTTGTAGTCCTTTCTTGACAATTTTATAGGCTATGTCAACAGCTCCGCATGGTACGTTGTTCGATCTGCTGGACTGGAATATCTTATACCCAATGGCATAAGCTTCAAACCTCAGTTTAGGATCACTAATGCAATTGATCTTCAAACCTCTTCCATCCCACTCGGCTAATGTTATCTTCTCTAACTTGGTTCTCGGTAGGTGCCTTAGGGATTTAGTTTTGTCAGATATAGAATATCATGTTACTGCATAAATTACATCTTTCGTTATCTTCATGGGCTCATCTAGCCAAAGATTTCCATCATGTACTCTACTTAGAACAATGTGGATCCATTCATTGCAAAAGACCTTCAAAAAATTTAGGGCATTGGTTAGCCCTTTAACCTCTAGATGTTTGTGATCTTCTTTCAACTGCCCATCTATGCATAATGATTGGTATGTGTTCATAAGATCAAAGTCTCCGATTTCACCTATTTTGCAATGTATGTAGGCATGTACATATTGGACTAGAAAAACCCTAGGTGGGATAGATAAAAATGCACCTTTATCATCTGGTTGGGCTGAAACCTATGGATGGATCTTGTAGTTTGGTTTCATGCAGGTGGAGTTCTTCACCAAAATAACCTTTTTATCCTTATCCAGATTTGCTTTCATTATTTGAGATGAAGATGTCATGAGCTCTGTTTTAGGGATTTTGTAAAAGATACTTGAATAACTTGGTGAGGGAAGAATTTGTAGTGACTAACCTTTGTGTGCTCGAAATGTGCTTAAATCTTTGAAGGATGCTTGAAAATGCTCTAATGCAACTTTTTTCTGCTCTGTGATCGCGTTGTGAACAAATGAGTTCGCATTGACCAAATATATAGAAAATTACTTAGGGCAATGCAATAAATGCTCTTCACCAACCACATGGTGAACAAACATCATGCTTGGTTAACACTAATGATACTTTAGTTTGGTGAGTATACCATTTACTCGGTTGCCATAGCAACACGGTTGTCTCTTCACATATTTACAGACTGACAGTTTTAACTTGATACATATTAATCGAATCAACTAGATCAAAGTAATCAAACATGTAATGCCACAATGCATCTTCATTCATGCTAATTTGGCATATGTACAATAAATACAGGAATTGATGTAAGATATAGCATTGCAAAACATAGCTCCATACCTGCTTGTATTGCTCAGGTGGAGACGGTGGAGCCACCTAATCTATCGGATGAAGTGTCATCGACTGCTGTGCTTGGTCCTGCATTATCATTTGATGCTCTTTTCCATATTTGATTTTTGATCCTCACGATTTCTTCAATTGTATTTCCATTCCCATAAGTGTTTATTCGATCTGCACAATCTCTGCTTAAGTGACCGACTTTATGACAATGAGAACATGTCATTCCAGAGTTTGACCAATTCCTAGACTTGGTTTTCCATTGTCTCATACAATTTTTTGCTATATGTCCATATTTACCACATGTTTCACAACTAATCAAAGTGTTATAATCCCATGCATAAACATTTCCTTGTCTTCTCGGTTGATTTACCATTTCTTGTTCTTTAGGCTTCCAGATTTGCTTTGTATTTTTCCTGCATGCTTGTGTTGTATGACCATTCATGTTGCAATTCTTACAATATTTATCCATGTATGGTTTCTTCTGTCATTTTCTCAACTTGGATCTACACTCATGTGCCCGATGTCCATGCTTATTATAGGTATAGAAAATACCATTAAATTTAGGAGGGTTTCTAGGAATATCTTTTTCTTTGCTCCTGCAAAGATTTGATGTGTGGCCTAGTTTTCCACAGTGATGGAAAGAGGGCTTCTTAGGCTTCAAACTTGAGTATACATTCCTTTGTTCAACTTGATTTGAAAATTCTTCTTGCTTGGTATACCCTAATCTAGTAATGTTATTCAGTCTTCTTTGATGGTTCATAAATTCATCCATTCTCTTAGTGCTTTCTTCAGATCTCTTAATCACTTCATTATGTTGTTGTAAATTTTTCACTTCATTTCTCAGTTTTTCATTTTCTTCTTTCAATACACCAATATATGTTGGAAAGTGATCAATTTTGTATGATGTGATCCAATTTTTGGTTGTCATTTATGGCAACACATCTGGCATACTGGTCGATTCATTTAAAGTTAAGTTTTGTTGACTCTGAAATCAGCTAAGTACAGAAGCAGAAATACAGAGGTATTTTGAGTATCGAAGATCGAGTTCAATGAGTTAAGGCAAGAGAGCTTAGAAGAAGATATTATGGGGTGTGTGTGACCTCCACATAAGATCAATTTTTTTTTGGTGATGTTTGGAGTGAGTTAGAGAGATTTGAAGACAGACACAAAGCAATAGAATAGTGATATAGAGCAGCTGGATAGAAGCGATGATTCAAGGAGTATGACGTGGACTCCTGGAAATTGAAGTTGGATAATGATTGTTGATAACCTATATTTTGATTATGTAAGAGTGTTGAATATGAATTTGATATTTTCTTTATTAAATATATTTTGTATTGAGAGTCGACTATGTGATATTTGTATTTGAGAGCCAACTTGGTAAAGAAGAAAGATATGTATGTAAGATATTTTTGTTGAGAAAAAGTAGTTGTGTGTGAACAGAGTTTTGGATGTGACATGCGAATGAAAGAGTAGAAGATGACAGAGATCATTGAAGAACTATTACTGGAACTATTTAAGCATTAGAGATGCTTTTTTGTTCATTACTAAGAACATTTTGTAACAAAACTATATTGTAAGAGATGTATGCGCAGTTGGCCCCTAACAGGGTGTTGTATACCTTTAACAGGGTTGTTATTCCTTCAACAAGGAAATGTACTATGTAATATTCAGCTCCTAATAGGGCTAGGTCTCCTAATAGGGACACTATACTTTAGTGCATGCTTGTGGGTACCATCCCCACCAGGGTTTTCCCTTGGCCAAGGTTTCCTTGACAACAAATAATGGTGTTATGAGTACTGTGTTATTTTCTTATGTTCTTTTCATTTTTGCAAGCTTATGGATTATTTATAATTGGTTGAAAAGTTTATTTAAGTATTGTAATACTGATTCACCCCCCCTCTCATTATTACCTAATCCTAACAATTGGTATCTGAGCATCTGGCCCTTGGAGAGAAAGTCTAACAGCTTAAGGGAGATCACAATGGATTTAGATAGTTTGCAAGAAAACTTTGATGTTGCACTTGAAGACCTTGATAAATCAAAAGCAGAGAATGGAGAATTAAGATTCAACATGCGAAGAGCAGAGAAATTTATAAAGAAACTTAGAGACCAGCTTGAACTTTCTAGAAGTCAAAGACATGATCTTTTGGTTTAGATAAAAGAAGATTCAGACAAAGACAATTCAGATTAGATGAAGCAACTTGAAGAAAATGAAACCTTGAAGCTTGAAAATGAAGTCATGACTAAAGAGATTCAATTACAAAAGGATGCTAAGAAGAAGATTGAAGATGCTTTGAATAGTGCAAATGTTTTGTTGGAACAAATGAAGAATAAGGCTGAAAACTACAAGAACAAGTATCTAGAACTGGAGAAATACAATCAGATCATAAAAGGTGGACTTGTTGAGGCAAAGAAACATATTGAGAAACTTCACACTAGCAGTGATTTAATCGATGAACAAAGAGATAGACAGAAACCTAAAGGTGATATGACTAGTGTTGGATTCAATGAAGCTGAATGTTCAAAGAAACAAGAAGAGAAATCTAATACAAAGATTGATACTAAAAAACCTACTATTGAAGAACCTAGAGAGGAGATTAGACCCTTCAACGGTAGATGCTTTGGGTGTAACAAGTTTTCAAACATGAAAAGAGATTGCAGAGGTAGTGCCCCTTTTAAGACCTTTTCTGATTATTGTTTTAATTGTAATGGATATGGGCACAAGAAAGTAGAATGTAGGAAACCTAATCAATCAGGATATAGACAAGACAATAGAAGAGAACCTACAATAAAAACTACATGCTACAAATGTAATAATCTTGGACACATTGTGAAGTATTGTAAGCTACAAGTAAATTAGGAAAGAAGACCTCCTATATGTTACAAATGCAATAATCCAAGTCATATAGTGAAGTTTTGTAGGTATAATGGAGTAAACAACATAAGAGTACCACCTCCTATGAATACACAGAAGAATGGAAATGATATTAGTAAGAGTGTTGCAGATTTAAAGAATGATTTTGACAATCGTTTTAAGAAATCAGAGGATAATAGTAGTGGTAAGATATGGAAGATCAAAGAGACAAGTGATACATTGGTTTAGGGAGAAACAGTAGATGCTACTGGATCTTCGCCTGATGGTAACAAAGCATAATTGACCTAATTGGTCGATCATGGCCTTAGGGGGAGCATTGGATGAAGATATCATAATATATCCTGCCCCTAATTTTGTGGATTGAGCTCTAGCAAGCTTAGGTATGATTGTGGCCGACGTCATGGTGTATATATTTAAGAGCGCAACATTGGACAATGCTTATTGCGTGATCGCGAGATTTACAGCTGAGTAGACAATATTAGGTAAAGTGAACTTTTAATAACTTAACATTGTATAAAGCACCATATGATTATCTATTTCCTTACCATTTTATGAGCAATAACCTAAGGAAATCAAAGAGCAGAGAGATTCAGCCTATCCTCCAATTGTCGTGCATGATCGATTGAAGCGAAAACTTAGAATTCAACGTGTAAGAGGTATTTACATCATCTAGCTATGGATGCACATGTTATCTATGATGTTGTAGATCGACCTAGATACAAATTCAAGAAACATCCTTACAAGTCTTGTGAAGAAGACATTGAAGGAGCATTTTCTCAGACACCATACAGAGTTTTACACGTAGAAGACATTAGGGCATACATTCATTGTAAGTATGATATACTGGGTATTGATGAAATTTCTACTAAAATGGAGTATATGACTGACAAAGGCATTATGAGAGATGAATACAAAAATGTTGATCAATTGAGCATTATGAAAATTCTGGACTTGTATGAATTCGATGAAGAAGAATGGTTTAAGATATTGTTAAGCAGAGTTCATGATCAGTTTATTTGGATAGGTGAGCAACCTGTGAAGATTTGCAATGAATTAATTCATGAAATTACTGGATTGGATAATACTAGAATTGTTCCTGTAGTAGAGAAACATGTGAAGAAGCAAGTTCAAACCCTAACACACTCGAAATGGGACACACAAGTTATGTTAGTAAGCGACATTGTGCAACATGATGTAAAGTTTATTGCTATGATACTTGGTTACAAATTCTACTATAGTAGTAGACCTAATTCAATATCTGCAAGAGTTATCATGATGGCATATAGAATGGTGAAAGAAAACACTAAATACAATCTATGTGAAATGTTAGCACAACAAGTTCTGGACAATGTGAAACTGATAAAGAAAGATAGATTGAAGACCTTCATATTTGGTTCATTATTGATGCATATGTACTTACACATTGAATACAAATTTCCAGGCATGCACCCTAATGGTTGGAGAAAAGGGATACCTACTAGTATATAGATTTTTGACAGTTATAGAAGATATAATAGTACATGGGTTGATGGTGAGTTGTTTAGTATGATTAAGATTCTTCAGAGGCAGATGAAAGGAAGATACAGGATACTTGAATACTTAGTTGAGAAGTACAAGGATACAATCTATTTCATGGTTGAAATTGATTATGTATGCTTTGAGGTAGTTATACCAAGGAAGAAATGGTGCTATCCTATGGGATATGAGGTGAGTTCTGAGGTATTAACTATGAAAATTGAACATGTCCTTGCATATGAGATAGATACATCTGAGGAGAGATGGGGAACTTATGAGAAAAAATCAGTTAAAGTAAGAGAGGAACAGACCAGAGGTTTGAGGAAGAGAAAAGTAGACAACATTGTACATGAATGTGGTATTAACAAAGGAAGATTTGAAGGAAGTTAAGAAGAAGTTAGCAGAGTGATCTAAAGGATTGACAAGTACTGCTACTATAGCTCTTATACCTCCTAAATTAGTGATGGTAGACATTCCACCTCCTACAGTTATTGATGTAACCTCCCCTCCACCACAACAAAATTTTCAGGAAGAAAAGATTACCCCTAGAGTGAGTACCAGATCGAGCTGTCAGATTTCACCACCTAAGGAACCAAGCACTATGAGAGAAGAGAAGAAACCTAAAAGTGAAAAACATATATGGAAACCTGACTTGAAGATGATTGAGAACAGAGCTATTGAGCAAGGGAAGTTAGTTTCTATTAACAAACACTATGACAGGTATGAAGAAACTGATAAAATTTGGATTGAGGATGTTGTAGTTAATCATTTACTTGTTTTCAAAAAGAATCTATTGGAGATAGAGGGTAGTATACCTGAAGAGTTATATGGTAGATTGGAGACTAGGAAACAACAAGCACATATTGAGGATGAAACTATCAAAAATCAAGAAATTGATAATATGTTGCCTGTAGTTTCTATGCAAGAAAGAGAAAGAATATTTAAGGAACTAAAACCTTTATTGAGAACTAAGACTAGGCTAGTGAAGATTATGGCAAGAAAATATGATGAAGTTACAGAAGAGACTCAGAAACCACTGGACTAGATACTAATGAATGTTATTCCTGAGAAGACCCCACTTCCTACAACTACTATGCCTACACCCTTAGGAATGGGAGAGAGTTCAAAGATAGCTGATGCAAGTGTTGAGAAGAGAGAAGTTGATATGCAACCAAATTTCTATGTCTCTGTTGTGCTTGTGACTCTTGACACTTCACAAGATGAGAAGGACCCATTTGAAGAAAATAATGACAATACAGTGACTGAGGAAGAAGAACATAAAGAATTGGAGCAGAAAGAAGAAACAACAAAGGTTGAAGTGAAGAATGAAGTTGACACATCTACTACCTTATTGTTGGCATGTAAAGATAAATCTATTGATATGGATGTTGATTGCATGGATGAGGATGAGTTGATAAAATTAGCTTTTACTCCACTCACTAAAGCAAAGGAGAGTTCTGACAAGAAAAGTGACAAGAAGACCAAGGTGATGTCTAGAACAATTGCACTATGAAAAAATTGCTCCTAGCACCTATTGTTTTTCAGAACAGAGATGATGTAGAGAACCTGAATTTGGCACTTGATGCGTTTGATGGACAGTATGAGAACTTGATGAAGATTGCAGAAGGAAAGGCAGAAAAAAACTATTCAGAGAAGAAGCTATTTGAAGTTTGTCATTTTATCTCATGGGACTTGGGCATTCTGAGAACTAGTACTGCAAATGCAAAGAGTTGTATTACACATGGCAGGAAACTATTTAGCTATTGCATAAACCCTATCAGACATATTCAGAATGTTGAAGACATTATTGCCAAGGATAGGGTAACCTTGAATAGTATGATGTACAATTGTGAGACCTCTTCACAATTTGTAACGAAATTGGACAAGGAAGTAACAAGAATTTTGGCCAAACTGAATGTATAGGATATTGAGAAAGGGAGAGTTTTGATAAGGTTTGGTTTGCTAAAGAATTTAATCACTCCTAAGCTATCAATTATTGAAGCCCACTTATCAGACATGGAGAAAACTGCAGAATCATTAGCTAACTCTATGCCAACAAAGTTGAAAGAAGCATAGACTGCTTCATTTTCATTAAATGGACTAATTCACGTTAGTCAACTTTTTCTTAAGTCACGGAGTACAAAAGTGAAATTTTTGTAGATTCCTTTCAAGATATTCTAAAATTGGTAAGCAAGCCCTAATTTTATTCTTATATATGCACCTTTGTGATTATTGTCAAAGGGGGATAAGAGAGAAGAAAAAAATGAATAGGGGAGAAGAGAGAAGAGAAAAATGAATAGAGGAAAAAAGGAGAAGATAATGTATAAGGAAAGACAGTTTTGTTTTGTTGGAACACTTAGTAATTTGTTTTGTTAAGTGTTGTCCTCAATGCCAAAGGGAGAGATTGTTAGAAAGTGATCAATTTTGTATGATGTGATCCACTTTTTGGTTTTCATTTATGGAAACACATCTGGCATACTGATCAATTCTTTTAAAGTTAAGTTTTGTTGACTCTAAAATTGGCTAAGTGCATAAGCAGAAATACAGAGGTATTTTGAGTATCGAAGATTGAGATCGATGAGTTAAGGAAAGTGAGATTAGAAGATGATATTATGGGGTATGTGTGACCTCCACCTAAGATCAATTTTATTTTTGTGATGTTTATAGTGAGTTAGAGAGATTTGAAGACAGACAGACAACAACAGAACAATGATACAGAGCAGCTGGACAGAAGCGATGATTCAGGGAGTATAACATGGACTCCTGGCAATCGAAGTTGGCTAATGATTGTTGATAACCTATATTTTGATAATGTAAGATTTTTGACTATGCATTTTATATTTTCTTTATTAAATGTATTTTGTATTGAGAGTTGACTATGTAGTATTTGTTTTTGAGAGCCGACTTGGTAAAGAAGAAAGATATATATGTAAGATCTTTTTGTTGAGCAAAAGAAGTTGTGTGTGAACAAAGTTTTGGATGTGACATGTGAATGGAAGAGAAGAAGATGATAGAGATTATTGAAGAACTATGACTGGAACTATTTAAGCATTAGAGATGCTTGTTTTGTTCATTACTGAGAAAATTTTGTAACATAACTATATTGTAAGAGTTGTATGCTCACTTGGCCCCTAACAGGGTGTTGTATACCTTTAACATGGTTGTTATTCCTTTAACAAGGAAATGTACTATGTAATATTCAACTCCTAACATGGCTAGGTCTCCTAACAGGGACACTATACTTTAGTGCATGCTTGTGGGTACCATCCCCACCAGGGTTTTCCCTTGGCCAGGGTTTCCTCAACAATAAATAATGGTGTTATGAGTAGTGTGTTATTTGCTTATGTTCTTTTCATTTATGCAAGATTATGGATTATTTATAATTGGTTGAAAAGTTTAATTAAGTATTGTAATACTGATTCACCCCCCTCTCAATATTACCTAATCCTAACAATATCATCTATTCTTTTTGAAAGTTCAGTATTCACTTGGTTTGCCTCATGATTCATAGCAACCACTTGATTGGTGATCTCAAAGTAGTGTTCAGTAAGTCTCAATATCTCAGTTTCTTTCTCTTGTAACTTTTCAGTCATCTATCTTCTATCACCAATAGTCATGTTCCTATCTTGTTCAACTTTCTTTGCATCACTCAATACTTCCACCATTCTAACCATTTGTGTATCTTGTTTGATCTGCAGTGCTTTCACTTGTTCAGTAAGTTGTTGATTTATTTCTAAGAGCTTTTATATAATTCCTTTAGATGCATTAGATATTCTACCAGATTCAGATCCATATGTGTCAAATGGGTCATGAATCTCTTCTTCATGATAATAAATCTCACGATAGCAAAGTTCCATGTCCTTTATCTTAATCAACATCTCCCCGAGTTTCTCTTTGGCTTCCTTGTATTCTTCGACATAGATCTGCAGTTGGAACTTTTGATTTTCAGTAGTTTTGTCAAGTGTATACCTTTCCATTGTAAGATATTTTATTTTTAGCTATTAAACCTTCAAAATAAGAGAACGAGCTATGATACAAATTATTGGGATAATGGAGAGGTGTGTGTACTGAGAGGGGAGGGGTGAATCAGTACCCTTTCAAACTTTTAATCAATTCTTTGTAACCACTGTTGTGTATTAACCGACTAAGTAGATTGCATACACCAAACATATAGTATCACTGCTGAAATGTAAATTCATGTAAAGTATACAATACACATACATAAAATTAAGTACTCATGACACTAGTATTTTGGTATCGCAGAAAACCCCTGTTAGAAGGTAAAACTATGGTGGGGATGAGACCCACAAAACTTCACTACTGTAGAAATAAAGTTAGCCTATTGAAGCTTACAAGAATGATCACTTCTGATGATCTTACCCTGTTAGGAGTAAAAATGAGATCGATTAGATCTACCTTGTGTTAGGATTTAGCAACACAAAGTATGTGTGCACTCGGTTAAGAGATTTACAATAAGACAGTTAAGTCTACTTTGTTAAGAGATTTAGGGGTCTATTACAATTGTTAGAGAGTAAAAAAAATTTGATCTGAAACATATACAATCTCAATATTGCTGATACACATCCATTAAGTACATACAAAACATATCACCTCAATGTGAATGATAATACCTCCTGCTTTGTTCTACTTAGTAGCCTTGCCTTAGTTCTGTAAACTAATTTCTGCAATGTAGTCTCTGTCCTTAAAATCCTTGTCTGATCTCTGATGTCTGTAGTATGGAAGCTACTTGATCATTTCTTGATCAACATACATTAAAAAATCACATCTATACATTTATATATATCAAACTCTATGACCTAATTAGGGCTTACCAATTACATCCCTAACCTAAGATCAACAATGTACATAATTTACCTTGATCATCTACACATAGGAGACATAAACAATTAATGTTGTAAATCCATAATTAATGTCCTCCTCGATCATCTAAACCATTATCTAGGTCAGCTAAAAAGTTGTTACATAGAATTGTGTGCCATAACAAAATTTTAGGTGGCCTCTGTTCCACTCAGTTAATGTTGTCTCTCGGGGTTTGGTGTAGTATATGTATCTTTGTTATACTGGTGTTCGGTTATACTGTGTAGCTTGATGTTGTTTACTGCTCGGTATAGTCTGTCTACTCAGGTATTACTGTACTCAGTTAACTCTGGGCATTATTAGTGCTCTTGGTTAACTTTGTACTTCAGTTATTATACCGACTGTCATTTTGTGACTACGTTACCGATTGTCCATTATGTCTCCTTGATAACTAATGACAACTTCAATGAAGAATTGGAGTAACAATAGGGTCCTTTGAGAATGGAAATATTATTCACAAGATGACGCTCATTGTTGTTCAAGAAATTTCTAGGATGGAAAAGGTTTCTTCTTTTCCCACTGTTGACTACACTTTTTTATCCCATGATACTACGAATCATAGTGTCTTGGATTTGGAATCAAATTTACTGTTATCAACAATTGGTCTACTATGGATTATTCATCACACAACATGGAAAATTTTTGTGGTGATTTTATGCTTCTTGATCCAAATTTACATTCTCCTCCATGTCCTATTAAAAATGAAAATTTGATTGTAAAACAGGGTATACATAACTCCTTGGATTTGTGTTGTGATACAGTCTCAAATGGGGTGATTGAGAAGTCAAGGTTTGGTAAGAAAGGGATGAAGGATCTATCAAGGGGATTTAAAGGTAAAAAAATATTGATTATTACCCCACAAGCAAGAGGAATAAATCTATTAGCTGATATGGTGAGCATTTTGAAGTCTCAACATGATGATGAGACCAAATAATCTGATGTTATGGATTCTTCTACTCCAAATCTTCCCATATATTTTTCACGTACTAGGAATATTTAAAGGAGTGTGAATGATTACCTTAATGTTGAGAGTAATGGAAATGAGTTGACAAAAGTTGGAAAAGATGGATCAGCCACATTTACCCCCATACCAAAAAATGGTTTTTGAGGACACTATTCAAGGGGAACAAAAGGTACTTGATGGGGCCCTTAGAGCAAGTCAAGCCCTTGATATTTTGTTTTAATGATTGTTATGTCTCTTAATATCAGAGGGATAGGCAACCCCTCACAAAAGGCTTCTCTCAAACGTTTAATGTTTATACATAAACTAGATATTATATTGATCTAAGAAACTACATGGGTAGTGGAAAATATTATTAGTGATTTATCCAAGTTTCTTCTTGATTGGTCTTTTATCTCACAAAACTCCATAGGGAACTCTAGGGGTTATTCATTGACTGGAATCATACTACCATGGCTCTATTTGACTCTACTATCTTTGAAACTTGCATTGGAAAATCTTTTTTCTCTTAGGAAATGGGTTTTCTTCTTGCTGTGATAAATATATATGGCCCTTCTACAAATAAGAAGACTATTTAGGAAAGATATTTGCACATGTTTTCTTCAATTCAGATAACCTCATTGTGGGGGGAGATCTAAATTTTACTATTTCTACTAAAGAGGTTTGGGGTGATCATGTTCGTATTGATCCATTGGCTGGGTATTTTCAGCATAAATTGGAGGCCTCCAAATTGATAGATTTGGCTCCTATTTAGATTGTTCCTACTTGGATGAATATGTGTATTGGTTCCGAGTGGGTTGCAAAAGGCTTGATAGATTTTTGGTTTATGAGTCTCTTTTACACAATGCTGATAAGATTTGTTCATGGGTCACCCAGGAGGAGATTTTGATCACCTCCCTATTCTTTTGCAATTTCAAATGCTGATCCAAAACTAGCTTCACCATTCAAATGCAATCCCTCTTGGTGTTTGGATGATGATTTCACAAACCTTGTTAAAAAAGAATGGAACCTTTTTTACATTTCTTGTAGATTATTTGTCAGCATTCAATTTTCTCAAAATCTAAAAAAGGTTAAACAATCTACTATTTCCTAGGCACATAAGAGACGTTTGGACCAAGATTTGTCTTTAAAACTGGCGGAACAACAACTTGATAGTTTTTATGCTTTCAATTTTCAAAATGGTTTAGATGAGGCTGCAAGAATATAGTTATTAGAGTTGGAAAACAATAAAAGGAAGCTATTTAATGAACAAGAAGTTCATTGTAGACTAAAAAGTTGTGCACTTTGGCTAAAAATGGTGATGAGAACACAAAGTACTTCCATAACTTTGTTAACTATCAGAAAAAGAAAAACACAATATGAGAGATGAAAAAAGGAGGATGGATCAAAGGATAACACTTTTGCAGAGATTGTTGATTTGGGAATCAACCAGTTGTATAAGGAACTAAGTAGAGTCAATATTGTTGACATTGTGAAAATATCTACATATTTTTCAAGTTTTATTGATGAGGCAGAAAATCAAAGACTTATGTGAGAAATTTCAATGAAAGAGTTGAGGGTTGTTATGCGCTCCTTTATAAGGGACAAAAGTCCTGAACCTGATGGTTGGACTACTGAATTTTTTATATTTTTTTTATTACCTGGGAATGATATCCTTTGAGTGGTTGAATAAACACGTCAACTTGGAAAAATTATTGGGGCCTTTAATTCAACATTCATTGTTCTCATTTCTAAGAAGGACAAGCCAAAAAATTTTGATGACTTTCGCCCTATCTCTCTTTGTAATTGCATATACAAGATAGTTGATAAAGTTATTACTTCTAGAGTCAAGGAAGTTTTGTCTCAAAATATCTCTAGTGAACAATTTAGTTTTCTTCATGGTAGACATATTAATGAGGCCATCGGGGCTATTGAAGAAGGTATTCACACTAAAAAAACTAAGAAGTTTCCTGTGGTGGTGATGAAGCTTGATTTATCCAAGGCCTGTGCCAAAGTAAATTGGTTATATATTTGGTTATTGCTGATACATCTTGGTTTTTGTCTACATATGGTAAATTGGATTATGGGTTGCATCAGTTCTCTCTCATATTTCATTCTCATAAATGGATCAGCATAAAAAAATTCAATCCTTCTAGAGGGTTGAGGTAGGGATGCCCTCTCTCCCTGCTTATTTTTCTTCTTTTTGTTGAGCACTTAAGTCAGACTTTACTGGATGCTAAACAAAATGGACCCATCAGCAGTATTTTGATTGGTAGCTCCACTACATTAACTCATCCCCTTTTTGTGGATGATATAATACTTTTTAACAAGGGCTCCAGGTTGGAAATGATCAATTTTAAGGATATTTTGGATCTTTTTTATGATGTTATAGGTATGATGATCAATACACATAAATCCACTGTCTCTATCAATAGATTGTGGGTTGATTTTCAAAACTAGATGATGCATTGCTTTCCCTATCAAATATCTCATTTGCAAGTTGGATTCAAATATTTGGGATTTAATTTAAAACCAAACAATTATGTTAAAAATGATTAGCTTTGGTGGATTCAAAAAGCTCAAAAAGGTATTGGCATGTGGTGCAACAGATGGATATCCATTGGGGGTAGAGTTACCTTGATAAAAAGTGTTCTTGAAGCTATACATGTCTATTGGCTATCTCTAGTTCACATACCCAAGAGTGTGCTCGAGATAATAAGAAAAATGCTTCTTTTGTGTGGAAAGGGAATAAGGATAAAAATGGTATCTCGCTTACAAATAGGATGTCTATTTCAAATCCAAAAGAAGAGGGAGGATGGGGTCTAAAGGACATACATTTATTTGGTACAACCCTAGCTTCTAAGAGTGTTTAGAGGCTTATTTCCAAAAGAGGGTTATGGTATAATATCCTTTACTAGAAATACATTGCTCCAAATTCCATTGGTGAGTTGATCATATCCAAAATTAAAACTTTGTGTAATGCTTCTATTGTGTGGAAGGTTGTTGTTCTTTCTTTCCCTGTTATTGGTCAGTGGTTATCTTGGAAGGTAGGAAATGGAGAAGATATTAAAGTGGGATTTGATCCTTGGATTGGGAGTGGGGATGCCCATCTTTTTCCTATGGATTTTACAAAACTTTTATCAAAGAGAGGTATTACTACTCTTTCTCATGTCGTTGATCAAAATGCTACCAATCTATGGAAACAAGGCTGGAAAATGCCAGAAAGGATTAGTTTGATAGGAAGGGACTGTGATATTTGGCAAGACTATATCAATAGACTAAAGTAGAGTCATGTGAGAATCAATAGTGAGGAATATATTTTGGTTTGGTCAAAGAACAAGGCTAAAGGTATGTACACTGTCTCATTGGGATACAAGAATTTATTTCCTATTGTGTACCATGAGGCTATTGTTTGGTAGTGGAAGCGCTTATGGAAGATTCGTGCTCCCCATAAGACTAATTTTTTTATTTGGCTCACACTCCATAATAAAGTCTTGAATTGGGATGTGCTACAAAAAAGAACTTGGAAAGGCCTTAGACGCTGCACTTTATGTTTGATGGAGTTGGAATCCATTGATCACATTTTAGTCACTTGCCCGTATACTAGAAAATTTTGGTATAATATGGAAAGAGTGATTGGTTAGAGGAATGTTTGGGATTGAGGTACATTGTTATTATGTTTTGAGAAATGGTATCATAAAGGGTTACTAAACAACTACATGAATCTTCCTCTTCTTGTTGCTTGGGGTATTTGGCCAGCTAGAAACGTTATAATTTTCCAAGATAAATTGATTCCTTTTTTCCAATGCTCCTCTCAAATTTTATCTATCTTTGCACATTTTCAGTTTATTTCTCAGGTAAAAATTATGAGTCCTATGACTCCCATTATGATTGATAAAACGTATCCTTGGGGTTTTTTTTATGGGTTTTTTTAAATTTTTTTATTTGGCTCACACTCCATAATAAAGTATTGAATTGGGATGTGCTGCAAAAAAGAACTTGGCAAGGCTTTAGTCGCTGCACTTTATGTTTGATGGAGTTGGAATCCATTGATCACATTAAATAGTCACTTGCCCGTATACTAGAAAATTTTGGTCTAATATGGAAAGAGTGATTGGTCAGAGGAATGTTTGGGATTGAGGTACATTGTTATTATATTTTGAGAAATGATATCAAAATGGGTTACTAAACAACTACATGAATCATCCTCTTCTTGTTGCTTGGGGTATTTGGCTGGCTAGAAACATTGTAATTTTCCAAGATAAATTGATTCCTTCTTTCCAATGATCCTCTCAGATTTTATCTATCTTTGCACATTTTTAGTTTATCCCTCAGGTGAAAATTTTGAGTCCTATGACCCCCATTATGATTGATAAAACGTATCCTTGGGTTTTTTTGGATGGGGCTTGTCAAGATAATGATGAGTGTTATGGAGCTAGAGGTATCTTATTTTTTAATTCCAAACATTACATTTCTTTTAGCGTTGGTTTGGGAATTGACACTAATAATTTTGCTGAGATAATTGCCTTGAGACTATTGTTGACTTTGGCTATGAAAAAAATTAGAAAAAAATTAATTTTTTGGCGATTTTGAAGTCATCATCAAATGGATAAATGGGATCTATTGGGTGGAAAATTTGTTTCTCTTACCTCTTAAAGATATGATTGATAAGATGTGCTTTTATTTTCCATAAATACTATATTTTCATCATGCCCACAAAGAGCATAATATGGAGGCAGGTTCCCTTTCAAAGGAAGGATTAATTTTATCTATGGATAGATGGGAAATTAGGGAACACATGGAAGATTCTTTATTGAGAGAAAACACTCTCTCCGTGTATAGCCTTTCATGATCCTCTTTTCTCTTGTTTTCTATTTTTTTTTTCTGTTTGGGGTCTCTCCCTTTCTTGGTGGGTTGCTTCCCCTTGGAATCTCTTCTAGTCTTCCTTGGCTTTGGTGGTGTCTTTATTTGATCTCTTCTTTTTGTGGTGTTTTGTTGTTTTTTTCCTCTACAAAGCTTCATAAGCTTCTTCAAAATGTAATTTCATATTAATTCAACATGATGTTATGAATTTGTTTTAGGGGAAAAATGACAATATCATTACATGAATGTCTAATATAGAATTAATTTTAATTTTTAATATTTAATTTTCATAAGAAGAAATCTTCTTTAATGAATGAATGAATTTTAATGACATATACAAGATCAATACTCTAAAAAATATGGCTTAAGCTCTCTTTATGTTCTTCTTGATGTTGATGTCAAGATTTTTTATTAAAAATCTTTATCCCACAAAAGGTAAAGTCTTGTTTCCTCCAAAATTTGGTTGCGACAACCCTCCTTGAGGTTTTCATATTAACCATGGATATCTTGGTAGGGAGAACATCCAAAGATAAAGTGTCATTCAATTTCAACTACTACTTTGGTGCAGAAAGTACACATTCTTTCTTTCTTTACAAACCTCTTTAAGAACTGTCCATTAATTATAGACCCAGTTCTTAATTTCTTTGCTAACAATCTAGACCCAAATTTTAATAATAATGTACTCTCTAATTTACTCTAATTTCTCATTTTTATAATATAACTAGAAGTTGCATTATGAAGTGATAGTATTGTTAAGAATATGTTTAATATGTCAATTATAGGGATAATTACTTTGTTTAAAAATCTAGTAATCTTCACAAGAAATTTTTTTCCTATAATGGAGAAGGAGAATTTAAAAAGTATTTAAAAAAATAATGATAGTGAGTAGAATATCAAGGGTATAATTATGATTAGAGGTGAGTTAGTCTCTAAAACTAATACTTGTAGCGAAAAGAGGTGTAAAAGCAAATCTATAAAATCAGTTATTTTAGGATGATAATTAATTACACGAGAGATTTATACTCAAAATTAATAATAAAAGATCAAACATCTAAGATAAATTAAAGATGTTTTCTCCACGTCATTAAAATCAATCATTCATTTATTTAATGCCTACGTCCATTATAATTTATATAGAATTTTCATAAACTAATAGTAATAATTATTTTATTTCTGTTTGAAAAATATTATTAAATATATTAAATTAATTAACATAAATATGAATATATTTTATAATTAAGATTCATAATAAATGTGTAATTTTATTAATGTATGTAATTCCTTTATTTTTCTTCTTAATAAAATTACAATAACTTAATCCTAAAATAATAAATTACATTTTGATTTTATAATAGATTTTTATCATGATAAATTTTTATTTAATAAATTTTCATGAATAAAAGGTGTTGCACAATCTAACCGTGACTAACATTATGGCTTATAGAAATTTAATATTTGAAAAATATTATTAATTATATTAAAATTATTTTTTTAGATTATTTTTTGATGAATAATGTGTTGGCATTATGGTAGTTTTTGGAGGAGATCTGAAGATTAGTCATATGTAGATTCATGATTGGTTGTCTGATGGCAACATGTTCATTTAATATGATTGGAGCGACCGGTAAGATTCATACATGATCGGTAAAGGAAGATACAATTAACTGTGTTGATCAGTGTACAGGAGATGTATAGGAAGAACAATTTTGGTCAGATAAATTGGTAGCGATCAAGTTGCAGATAAAATCAGAAGATGCAGTCTTAGAGAAGACATTCATATGGTATAAGAAATGCATGGTTCTGATCGCGTCAACTAATTCATTTTTTGAGTGGATTATGTTTTTGATGTGGAAGTCAGTGGTACCTGTTGGGTCACCAATCAAAATTTCATGATGAATCAGTTAAGGCGGTGGATCTAAGGTCGGCTATCATTTATGTTAATGAATATTATGTTTGGAGAAGATGTGTTAGGTATGATTCACACTAATTTTGAGGAGGTTGATAAGTATTTTGTGTCAACTTGGATGGATATATTACTTAAGAATATAATATATAAGGAGAGCTAAATCGTGTGATTTAGGGTTGTGATCATATTTTCAAGTGCAACAATTAGAGATTGAACAAGCAGAGATTAGTACAACATTAGAGAGAAAAAGAGCCAAAAGGATCTAATAGGCGACCACTGTCATTCTACATATCATTATTACTATTGTTTTCCTAACACTTACATCAGGTTAAATCCCTTAACCGGGTAGTTCCTAACAGGTCTTTATTGTAAATCCTTTAACAAGTTAACTTATTTATTTAAGGTTGAAATCCTTTGGCAAGGTAGACTCTAACAAGTCTTTTGGTACTTCTAACAAGGTACTAGTCACTTTTAATAGGGCGAAACCTAGAAAGGGTATGTAGCTCCTAATAGGGAAATTTTTTTTACTGCAGTAAGGTGATTTGTGGGTGTCATCCCCACCATAGTTTTTCCCCTCTAACAAAGGGTTTTCATGTGAAAAATCTATGTGTCATATGAGATTATTTTGTGGATGTTTTATGTTGTTTACTTCTATTCGATATTATTAGTTGCATGGTTCATTACTTGGAAGTTGTTGATCAGCTTTGTTAGATCTATGGTGAAATTTATGAAGTACTTGTGTACACTGATTCACCCCTCCTCTCAGTGCATGTTCATGCCAACAATTGGTATCATAGCATTTTTCCTCTTGATATTAAGCTTAACCACTTGAGGAAAAGATCCCTAACAATAAACATGGAGAGTTACAGGTATGAGAAACAACTTGATAATGCAAACAAGGTAATCAATGAACTGAAAGAAAAACTCAAGCACTCCCTTGCAAAAAGAAGAGAACTCACTAAGAAACTAATGGAAAGTCAAGATTACATTGAATAAATGTCTGAAGGAAGTGTGTCTAAAGATTCTGAGGAAGCGTTTGCAGATCTTATGGATAAGAATAATGGACTTAAAGAAGAGGTGGCCAATTTGAAAAGAGAGATTGAAAGTCATTATGTTAGGATGTGTGAAAACCTTGAAGGAAGGAAAGTTACTGAAGATGAAAAGAAATTTGTTAAAGATTCCCTAAAAGCTAAAGATGAAACCCTAACTAAAAAGTTGAAGAAACTATTCATATCAGAGAAAGAAGTTGTATTGAATGAACACTTACATGACACAAATGAAGAGAATATTGACATCACAAGAGAGAATGAGAGATTGAGGAAAGATAATGATAATTTGAAAGAAGAGCTTAAAGCTTTGAATGATCTACTAGATAATTTCAATAAGAGTTTTGCTAAACTTGATGAAAAACTAGCTAAGCAGAGGAGGAATGGAGAAAAACAAGGTCTAGGTTTCTCAAACTTTGAAGTCGGTGAATAATCTGGCACTAAGGAAATAAATGTAGGAGATAAATCAACACCCAAGTTGAGAAATAACACTGGTAAGAGAAGGTATAAACCAATATGTTTTAATTATCATAAGGAAGGTCGTAGTGCTAATGTATGCTAGTTTAAACCTACTGGTCCTAATGTTACACCTAGAGGTCCTATTGTTAGATTCGATAATTCCTATGGTAGAGGTGATAGCTACTATGCTAGATCTAAGTCATTTCAAGGAAATTTTTATTACTATAATAAGTTTGGACATAAAACTAATGACTGCATGACAAGAATTGACAATCACTAATCACATGGTGACAATAGTCTAAGATCTAATAATCAGGGTAATCGGTCATATGTTACATGTTCTATTTGTCACAAAAAAGGACATAAGGCTTTGAATTATAGGTGAAGGACAACTAGAGGAAATGTTAGACCTTGGAATCAAACATGTATGGCTTGTTATATCAGTAATAGAGTTGGTCATCTTGCTAGATCATGTAGAGTAAGAAAAAATATCGGAGGCCAACCGGTGAACAAAGATGCAAATGAAAAAGGTAAGAGAATTGTTGATGTTGAGGAAGTTAGAAGTGAAATGAAGAAGACATGGGTGAAGAAAGGTGAAATTAAATCTTTTGAGTTCTCTAAGAACTCCACCAATTCAGGAAGTGTGGAGAATCCATCAATGAACTAAGTCTGTTATAACTTAGGGGGAGCACCAAAAGGAAAAATCCTAAACAACCCCTATTAGTGACCGAGTGGTAAGATTCATATGCATATTGAGATGCCTATTTGTGATTTAATGATTTTAGTGAAGATAATTTAGTGTTATATACGATTTTGTGCATGCATATAATGCTTGTTTTTTCATAATCATTATGATCGGTGAAAAGCACTTTTTGACCATTGAAAACAAAGACAACATTCTCAACTATATAGATAGGAAAGTGAAATATTTTGTTACTTTAAATTCATACGAGTTTACTGGAGAGAATTATCATGCATTCTAAAGAGATTGTGAGCATTTCTTGTGTGTTACTTGAGATTTCAAAGCAGTGAGTTGTATCAGTTGTCGAAGAACACCTATCAGTGAAATTGGAGGTTATTACATATTGAGTGAAGATTCTACAGGAGTGTTGTTGCTAAGATAATTGTTTTCATTATGGATATTCGTGTGATGATCTATTTTGTAGATGATCTAAGACCCGTATTCAAGCTACATCAATTGAAGGCTAATGAGAATGATCCTATGGGTGCCCTATCATCAATATGCTATGGTGTATTGCTAATTGGAGACATTCGTTTGTTCATACACTACAAGCTAGAAGAACTTAGAGTTGATAAAATCTATAATGGATTCTTTACTATGAGCGATGATGTAAAGGTGAAGGACAAGCATATGAATTTTGTACATAAAGATTTTACATATGCGGCTGAGATTCCTCATAATTTGTATCCATAATGGATAAGGTATGTGTTGAGTTGATTCCATGATCAGTTTATTTCGATGAACGAACCTCACAAGATCACAAAGGATTTAATCAATTGTGTTACTGGATTTTGTGCAACAGGTGATATACCAACTCTGCATACTATTGCTACCAATTTGGTTACTCGCTTGACCAAATATAAACAATATCATTGAGCAATGACTATTAAAGACCTTGAAGATGAAGAAGTGAGATTTGATTCAATGGTGATTGGATACAAAGTTTATGAGTCCAGACGATTGAACAATGTACATGGTGGAGCAATTCATGCTACATATAGAATGGTAAAGGAGGATGTAAAGTATGGCTTATGCAAATGTTGAGGAGCCAATTCTTTTTTAACATGGAGAAGATCAAGAAAGATAAGAAAAAATATTCAAGTATGGTTCAATCATGGTATGCATGTTTTTCTATTTGCAGAATCAATTTCCAAGAATATGTCCTATCGTAAGGATAAAATATCAATTGTTAGTTATGAAAATTAAGCAATGCATCAGGAAATTAGGAGATAATTTCAAGATTTTCATGTGGGGATACTTTATATATTTTCAAGGAAAAATGCACTTAAGACAGCTAACCCCAAACAATATAGTTGAAAAGTACAAGGATGATATTTTTTTTCGAGTCGATATAGATATGTGTATATTGCAGACAGTGCAACCTAGAACTTCTTGGGTATCAGCTATGGGTTATGAAGTAGATGGTAACTTAGTTACTCTACATGCTAATGCACTTTTGTCAAAACCCATTCATACATCTACACCTAGATTTTGAAAATTTGAGGAGTCATCAATGAAAATACACAATGAACTAAGAGCATCGGTGATCCAAAGAAAAGTAATGAAAAAAATTGACAAATCAGGCAAAATGAGTGGCATAACACAAGACATGATGACTAATCTTAGGAGCTAAATGGAAAGTAAGAAGGCAGACACATTTTCTGCAGGAGATAAGAAAACAAAAGTTGAATGTGAAGAAGTCATGCCTCAGAGAGTCACTAGGAGTTCAACATTAAGACAAACTCAATCTACCAATCCTACTATGACTAAGCCACAAAATAAGTCACCTGTAATTGTTCAGAAAACTTATAGAAGAAAGAAAGAGAAGACATCTGGATACAAAGAGTCAAAAGGTAAGAAGGAAAGTAAGAATAAAGATGAGGTAGAAGAAGTTGAAACTAAATTTAATAAGGAACAAGAAGAACTAAAAGCTAGTGGGAAGAATTCCTTTGTAGTAGGAAAACCTAATGTGAAATATGTAAAAGTTGTTGATGTTATTCTAGTTGATACAATAATTAAAGATGTTAAGAAGAATGAAAGAATGACAAATGTGGTGAAGTGTTGATGAATGTGTCACTAAAGACCTGAAGAAGATATAAGATGTAGTTTTAGAGAGTCTACATACCTTTTACAAAACACCTAGTGAGCTATACAATAAAATACCGCAAGGTACTTTTTAAAGTAGTTGACAAAAGATGGTGAGAAACTTTAAAGGTTGATAGAGTAATGATAGAGTAAGAACTTGCACTATTTTAACCTGGATTAACAACTAAGGAAGTGAAGGTAATGGTTAAAATGAGAGGAGAATTCAAGACAAGAAATAGTGTAACAAGGATACTCATTTGAGAAATACAATTGGTAAGAGATGAGACAATGGAGTTATGGAAAAATTTATTGAAATCTAAGATAGGAACCAAGGACAAATTGGTAGAAGAGAAGGAAAAAGGTCAATATTTTAATGCTAAAGAGATAAATGGTGTCATAGGTAATGTTATTTCTGACATACCTGACCAGATACAGAACATTAATACTCAAACTCAAGTGGATAAACTAAGTGATCGGACTGAAGAGAAAGTAACAGAATAGAAAAGAGAAGAGAAAAATATTTATAAAGATGTACTTTCAGTGAAGAGGAATTTAGACTTAACCAGTGAAGCTAGCACATAGAAGAAGAGAAAAACTACAAAGTATACTAGTTTTGAGGAAGAAGAGGAAGGTGAACCTAAAGATGAATAAATGCAAGAAACTATTTATATTACTAAAATGAGTCCTAAGAAGATAATGAAGATGTATGAGAAGCTTAGAGAGAAAGAAGAAAGAGACAAAATAAAGGGAAAGAAGAAGAAGGTCAGTGTACTAAAAGGAGAAAGGAATATAATCATTAATCTAGTACCTGATTTGCAATATGATAAACAAGATAAACCTATTGATCAAGTGTGTATTTTGGTCAAAGTAGTTTATGATCAAGTGTCTAACTTGGAGAATGCACCTATAAAGCTGGCAATGAAAGAGTATGAGAAGCAATGAATTAACAAGTTGAAAGAGATTATATTAGTCAAAAAAAAGTCACTTGTAGTTCTAGTGAACAAAATAAAGGATATCCTACAAGAGGTAGGATAGTTACTTGTAAAAGTGTCCAAGTTTACGTCTTTTAGAAAGGATTTAGAGAAGAAGAGAGAGGAAGATCAACAAGAGCTTAATGCTTTGGTTGAAAGGTTTGATCCCCTAACTAGTTCAGTTTCAACATAAAGTGTTAAGGTAAAAATGATTACTCACATATTAAATCATTTGCAAGATAAAATAATTATCACTTATGGAGTTGCAGACCTACCTAGCTCCCACCATAGATCTTATGCAATAGACTGTGAGTGATGCAGAAACAATACTAAGTATACCAGAGGTGAGTACTTTGAATTATGTGGAAGGGTCAACATCAATTATACATGGAAAAATTATATTTATGGAAAACTTACAAGAATCATGGGAAAATTCATTGGAGTCTACAAAGACACTCTTCAAGGATGTCTTTGACAAAATGTAATTCTGGTATGTACTTGCAATCCTTTGTCATTGTCAAAAAAAAGATGTGAGATAGATGTGCATGGGGAGATAGATGTGAGGTGAGAGCTTTCATAGTGTGAGGGGGAGCATGAGTTAAATGAGTCAAAGTTTTTACCTATGCCAGTCATACAATATAGGTCAATACTTACTGAGTTATGCATGGTAAAATTTTGAGTTCATACAGAGTTTTTCCATCAATGCCAAAAGGGGAGATTGTTGGCATTATGGTAGTTTTTGGATGAGATCTGAAGATTGGTCATATGTAGATTCATTATTGGTTTTTATTGATGGAAAAGTGTTCAGTTAATATAATTGGAGTGATCGGTAAGATCTGTACATAATCGGTAAAGACAAATATAGTTAACTGTGTTGATCGGTGTACAAGAGATGTATAGGAAGAACAGTTTCAGTTGGTAGTGGTCTAGATAGAGAGAAAATTAGAAGATGTAGGCTTAGAGAATAAATTCATATGGTATGATGAAGGCATGGTTCTGATCGTGTCAACTAATTTCATTTTTTGAGTGGATAATGTTTTTGATGTGGAAGAGAGTGTACCTATTGGGTCACCGATCAAAATTTCATGATGAATCAGTTAAGAAGATGAATCTAAGGTCAGTTATCATTTATGTTAATGAGTATTATGTTTGGAGAAGATGTGTTAGGTATTATTGACACTAATTTAGAGGAGGTTGATAAGTATTTTGTGCCAACTTGGATGGAATTTTTTTAGGTATTAAACCACTTAAGAACACAATATATAAGGAGAGCTAAATCATGTGATTTAGGGTTGTGATCATATTTTCAAGTGTGGTGATCAAAGAATGAACAAGTAGATATCATTACACCATTAGAGAGAAATTTTTATAAAAGGATCTAATAGGAAATCAATGTCATTCTATAGATCATTATTACTGTTGTTTTCCTAACAGTTGCAGAAGGTTAAATCCCTTAACCGGGTAGATCCTAACAGGTCTTTATTCTAAATCCTTTAACAGGGTAACTTATTTATTAAAGGTTGAAATACTCTAGCAAGGTAGAATCTAAAAAGTATTTTGGTACTTCTAACAAGGTACTAGTCACTTTTAACAGGGTGAACCCCATAAAGGGTGTGTAGCTCCTAACATGGAAAACATTTTTACTATAGTAAGGTGATTTGTGGATGTCATCCCCACTGTGGTTTTTTCCCTCTAACAAGGGTTTCCACATGAAAAATTTGTGTCATATGTGATGCTTTTGTGGATGCTTGATGTTGTTTACTTCTATTTGATATTATTAGTTGCACGGTTCATTAGTTGGAAGTTGTTGATTATCTTTGTTAGATCAGTGGTAAAATTTATTAAGTAATTGTGTACACTGATTCACCCCCCCTCTCAGTTCTTTTTCATGCTAACATAGGGTTGTCCCACAAAGCATGCCAGAATGTGTATGAGGAAAATGTCAACCTACAATCACTCACAAACAAGAAACCATTAGAGGGTTAGCATCTAAATTCAAAGTGAGATAAAAGTAAGCAAGAAAACATAAAATATCCTCATATCATCGGATAGAGCTAAAACAAGTTGCACCCAAGAGGCTTGTTTGATTTTCTCTCTTATGGAGATGTGAATGTGCTCTCTCAAACACAAATATCAAGGATTTCCCCAAGTAGAAAAATGATTAAGATTGATTAAGAAATGCAACAAAGATGGACGTGAGAAGGATTCAAGAACTAGTATGGAACAACTAGTCTCAAATTTCTCCAAATGATTAAGCTACTATGGTCTTGGAATGCAAAGCAAGAAGGAAACTATGATTCATTTTAGCCAAAAGAAGCCTAGCATGTAACTTCTAAATGATTTAATCATGAAAACATGAAACTAGCAATGAAAACATGAAATCTAGAGCTATGTTAGCATAATAGCAATGCAAATATGAGAGATGAAAAATGAAGAGGAGAAGGCCTCTATTTATACTATTTTGGAGGAGAATAAGAGAGCTTGGATGATGTGTCATCTATGTGGCATCCACATAAGAGCCACATAAGGGACACATAGGCTTGAGGGGATGGCCAATTTTGAGTCAAAGATAGCATTGAATATTTAGTGGCTCAAGAATTCCAAGTGGGAGACAAAATTGTAAGAGGAATTTAAGAGGAATGGGTGACTTTTTTGGAGAGAATTTTCCCATGTGGGTGAGCATTCCATTAGCCTTAAAAAGGTTAGGAATCACCCTTTAAGTATGATTTAGAGGACAATTAGGTAGGGAAGCATGCTTAGGAAGTGAGGTGATGAGAGTCGAGTAGGAATAGGGTAGGGTTAGGGTAGGTTTCTAGGTTGGATTAATAGGCTCCTAGATAGGGTTTAGATTATGATTCAAATTAGATTTGAATAAATCATAGTTTAGAAGAATTAGGAATATGGAGGGATTTTAATAAATATAAATTTATTAAAAAGGGGATTTTGTGAGGTAGATGTATTTTAAATAAAATACATTGGAATAGTATTTGATCATTGATAAATACTAGCAAATGAAACTATTTAATTGATTGAATTAAATAGTTAGAGGAATAAGAGGGAATTAATATTAATAATAATATTAATATTTTTGGATGTCTACATTTTTCCCCTTTTTGACGTGGCGTTGCAAGTGACGTTGCGTCAAAGACAAGAAAATAAGTTTCCCTAGAGGAAGAGGGTTTCTAGGAGTTGTGCCAAAGCGACGATGGTATAGGGTTGTGCCCCCTCGAGAAAAGAATGCAACAAAGACAATGTTGTGGGATTTTCTTAAAAAATGATGCAATAGGAAGGAGGAAGGGAGAGGAGATAATAAATACAAGCCTTCTGAAATGCAACTAAAAATGCAACTAAGAATGCAAATGCAAGGAAAATAAATGCAACTAATGAGCATTGGGGATCCATTTGTGTGAAAAATATGGAGAGCACATCTTATTTTGATATTGCAATAGGAGGTATGCATCAGGTGTTAAAAAACACATATGACAAGATTCCTTTGCGTGGACTAGACACTCAAAAAAAGCATACTGCAAAAGACACATGTATTAGTATCCACCAGTCACAACGCACCAAGATATAGCAGATCGAGGTAGTGGTGAGTAGGTTTAAACTGGCACAAAAAGATAAAATAAATAAAGAAGGCCTCATGACCAAGCAGTCATTTAGTCCAAAGTTCTTTCCATGAACAGGATTGATGTGATGAAGGAGTTGATAAGCCAATGCCGGAAGGATGCATCCTGACGGGCAAGGATTGGATTGGATTATGATTAAAAGATATTCGTTGGCAAAAGCTGTGAACAGGATGATGAGCAAGGATAGTCAGTCGCAAAATTGATTTTGTTGAAAAACAGGATTGCAGTCGCAAGTGTCAAAATGTCACTAAAAATTGAAATACTGAGCGGTGCAGAAATAAACGATGGTTTATTGCAATATTTTGAAGAATTTTTTATTTTTTTTAATGTTTTTGGAATTTTTGAATTTTTTTTTTTGGATTTTTGGCGATTTTGAAATGTACAAAGATTAATTACAAGTGATTATGTACAAAGGTTCCTGCCAAGACATGATTGGATCTTGTTGTTTGATGGGTGCGATAGTGTAGTACATTGATTGATTAGTTTAAGAGGAAGGATACATCCTACAAGAACCCAAAGATGATGATGATCTAGAATTAAGTCAATGAGAGGAAGGATGCATCCTTAAAGGACCCATTTCTAGAAAGATGGGATTCATAAATCTGATTGGTCAAAGGTGCACTGCAATCAAACTGCGGAACCAAGATGTCATCAAAAGGAACTTGTTGAAACATAGGATTCTAAAGTGTAACTGGATCACATTCTGCAAGGAGACCAACCAAGGACATGAGATATATACAAGCAACACTAAGAATAAAACCATACGGAATATGTACAGAACTGAAGCTCAGGGGTTGAGATAGCACAATGTATGGACAACAATATACAAGATTGTGTGTACAAAAGCTCAGGACACAAGATAGGAGGATCACTTTAGACTAGTGCATGTGATATGCAAACACCAAGGGGATACTGGTGAGATTCAGGCAGAAGCGGATGTGATAGGGGAGATGGAGGATGGAAGGGAGAGAGATTTTGATAGATAATGGAACATTCCACTATGTGTGATGCCTGTTGCTAGGTTTTCATCACCCATACTTGTCCAAGGCGCCTGATTGCCAAGTTTTTACCATTGGACAAAAATTTTCTCTTTATTCTTTCTTTTTCTTTGATTTTTTTATTTCTTTGGATCTTTTTGATGTTTTTTTTTATGTTTTCCAAGCGCCTGTTTGCCAAGTTTTCTTCGGGACAACCATTTTTTCAGCTTCATTTTTCTTCTTTTTTGAGATTTTTTTAGGACTGTTTTGCATTGTTTTTGTGCTTTCTTCAGGACTTTTTATACTTTTTATTGATTTTCTCAAATAACTGGAATAAACAACTAGCCGTCGGGCATAGAAGTGCCTGAGATGAATGATGTTGATAGGATCATTCAATGGTTCTCCTTCAAGGGTGGAGAGTTGATATGCCCCAAAACTGAAGCATGCAGTGACAATATAGGGGCCTTGCTAGGTGACTTCAAACTTACCCTTCTTTTCCTAATCAGTACCCACTTTCTGATTTTCCTTTAGCACAAGGTCCCCCACCTGGAACTAGCATGGCTGGACCTTCTTGTTATAGTTCCACTTGAGTATATTTTGGTAAACGATCAGGTGATCATAGGCTTGTTGGCACTTTTTATCTAGTAGATCTAGCTGTGTGAGTAGTGCTACTCAGTAATCTTCATCATCAACCAGGCCTTTGAGTGATACTCAGAGAGATGGTAGTTTGACCTCAATTGGTAAGACTGCTTCAGCACTGTGGACTATGGAATACAGAGTAGTGCCAGTAGGAGTATGGTAGGAAGTGTGATATGCCCAGAGGGTGGGATTGATTTTGAGATACCAGTCATGATCAGTACCATTGACAACTTTCTTGAGGATTTTGAGGAGCATTTTATTAGTTGCCTCAACTTGGCCATTACCTTGCAGGAAATATGGACTAGAGAAACGTTGATGGATATGGAGGCGAGCACATAGATCACTGACATGTTGATTTTCAAATGGTGTTTCGTGATCTATGAAGATGGTGTAGGGTATGCCGAAGTGGCAAACAATGTGATAGAGGATGAATTTGGAGATCTAGACATCAAAAGTGAGGGTGAGCAGAATTGCTTCAACCCACTTTGTAAAGTACTCTATTGCTGTGATTGTGTACTTGTGGCCTTTAGAAGAGAGGGGAGTAATCTTACCAACGAGGTTAAAACCCCAACAAGAGAAGGGCCAAGGAGGTGCAATAGGTCTGAGGTCCTATGCAGGAGCATGGTTCAGATTGGCATGTTGTTGGCAAGGTAGGCACTTCTTGACAAACTCACAAGCATCATGTTCCATTGTAGGCCAATAGTACTGTGTACAAAGAATTTGCTTGGCTAGGGCCATGCCACTTGTGTGGGCACCGTAGATTCCAGCATGTATCTCTTGTAAATCCTGGGTGGCTTTGTTTTCATCTAAACACCTAGAGAGCACATTGTGATAGCCTCGACGGTAAAGGGTGTTGGCTACGAGGGTGTAACGGGAAGCTTTGCGGATAAAGTTTTGGCATTGTGTCACAGTGAGATGAGGGGATATGATACCATTTTTTAGGTAAGCCTAGATATCATGGTACCATGGGGACTGAGGACCAACCAAGACACATACTCGATTCGATTCATCATTCTCATAAGCGGGAGCATGAAGTTGCTCAACTAAAAATTTGTATTGCGTAGATTCGTGAGGAATCTCTAAGAGGGATCCAATTGTGGCCATTGCATTGGTAGCCTTGTTTTGCAAGCATGGTACTTGTGTTATCTATAAGTGGAGGAAATGTTATTTCATCTTGTGAACCATCTGCTTATATGGCATTAGTTTGTCATCCTTGGTTTGATATTCATCTAGAACATGTTTGATGATGAGTTGGGAATCACCAAAGACATGTAGAGCTGTGATGTTCCATTCTATAGCCATGCGAAGTCCTGCAATTAGTGCCTCATATTCTGCAATGTTGTTCGTGCAGGGAAATCCCAATTTGAATGACATAGGGATGTAGTCACCTTGAGGTATGACAAATAGTATTCATGCCCCTACGCCATGAGCTGTGTAGGACCCATAAAAGTAGAGTTTCCAAGTAGGTTGTTCCTCTATCATGTAGAAATGCTCATCTGGAAATTTTGTGACCAAAGGATATGCGTCTACTAATGGCGCTTCTGCTAGCTAATCAGTGATGACTTGCCCTTTAATGTATTTTTTGTCTACATATTGAATATCAAACTCGTTGAGTAACATAACCCATTTTGCCATTCATCCTGTGAGCGTAGTCCTAGAGAGTAGGTACTTGAGAGGATCCACCTTTGAAATGAGCTTGGTTGTATGAGTAAGCATATAGTGGCAAAGTTTTTGAGTGGCGAAGACCACTACCAGACATGCTTTTTCCATAAGTGAATAGTTGAGCTCATAACCCACTACGGCCAGACTGATGTAATAAATAGCTCTTTCTTTGCCTTCATCATCCAACTGAGCAAGGAGTGTCTCCAGTGCTGTCGTAGTCGTAGAAATATATAGGATGAGTGGTCGGCCGAGTACATGTGGTACCAAGATGGGTGGATTAGCCAAATACTCTTTGATCTTGTCAAAACTCTTCTGACACTGAGGATCCCATTTGAATTTGTTATCTTTTCGCAGGAGATGAGTGAATGGTTGGCACTTGTTTGCTAGTTGAGAGATAAAGCGGCGCACAGATTGTAACTTTCCTTGGAGGCTACGCAGTTGTCGTAGTGTTTTTGGTGGATGCATTTCTATGATAGCTTGCACCTTCTTTGGATCTATTTCAATGCCTAGTCTGGATACAATGAACCCAAGGAGTTTTCCTGATGTGACCCCGAAGACACACTTCTTAGGGTTGAGCATTAAGCAGTAGTATCCAATTCTATCAAAGACGCATTCTAAAACATTGAGGTGATCTTCCCTTTTAACTGATTTTGCCAAGATATCATCGACATAGTCTTCAAGGATTTTGTGAATCATGTCATGAAAAATGGCAGTCATGGCCCTTTGATAGGTTGCCCCAACATTTTTCAAGCCAAAAGGCATCATGTTATAGCAGAAGGTGCCCTAGGGGGTTGTGAATGTTATCTTCTATTGATCTTCTTCTGCAATGCAGATCTGATTATATTCGGAAAATTCATCCACGAGTGGCAACATCTCATGTCCTGCTGTGAGATCCACGATCATGTCTATGTTTGGAAATGGGAAATCATCTTTGGGACATGCCTTGTTGAGATCTCGAAAGTCTGTACATATCCTAATTGATTTACCAGGCTTAGAGATGGGCACCATGTTAGCAATCCAATCAGAATAGTCAATGGGGTGGATGATCTTGGCTTGGAGCAACTTCTTGAGCTCTGCTTTGAATGGTAGTGCCACTTTAGGGTGCATCTTTTTGAGCTTTTGTTTGACAGGTTTGATGTTTGGGTCCACTGCAAGATGGTGAACCACCAATTTGGGGTCTAATCTAGGCATGTGGGAGTAAGACCATGCAAACTTATTGATGGATTCCTTAAATAAAGTGACAAGATCACTTTCTTTTGCTTTAGTCGGAGATGTTGCTATGTATGTGATGGTGGGATTCTCTTTGGTGCCTAGATTGACAGGTTTTGCTTCTTTGATGAGAATCGATGATTGTTCAAGCCTGTAATCACAGATCAGAGGAAGAGGAGAATCTTCATCCTCTGGCGCCTCAAAGAGGTTTTCACCAGGGGATACGACCTTTATTTTTACTTTTTTATGATCAGATAGTGCCCCAGAGGGGTTTTCTCTAGGGGATCGATTTTTCTCTTTTTTATTTTTGTTTTCGTCTTCATTTTTTTAGCTAAAGTTCTCCTCTTCCCCAAAGTATGCCTTTGGGTCCAGTTTGTAGACATATGATGAGTCTTGCCCCCAGTCATTGTTTTGTTCAATTACTCCCATAAAGTTTAGGAGCGCATCCTCAATTTGTAACTCGTCAACGTGCACGACACTTGGTTGATCCCAGTCTATGAGTTCAGGATGGTAGAGGGGAAGGTCAATGAAGAGAATGGAAATTTGGTGTAGGATAGAATTTCCCAGGAAGGTTTCATCATCAAAGACATCGTCATAAGCTCTCACAACTTTCTCTTCTGGGACATCTTTGATGTTAGTGATTTCACCCAGGGATGGACAAGAGGAAAAGATGTTTTTGTTGGTCCCCCCATTCGTGTCAGAGTCCATGCCAAGACCTAGGTACTTCTCTCATCAGGTAGGTATAATAGGATCTTTCATTCCTTTCTCTTCATAACCAAGGCCACCTCCTTGGTAGTTCCATTTTTCTGTCACCAGCTTGTGAGTTGCAGGGTACTTACCTTTGAAGTAATTGAGGCGACTTGTGTCTTTGGGTGGTGGATCCTTATAGAGCCATTGGTTGATTTTTGGTGTCATTTCCTGGCCAGTCAAAGTACCCTTTAAGATAAAAGTGGTAGGACCAAATTGTAGCACCTTGGATGTCTTCGATTCTATCTTGTTTAGATTAGGTTGGCGGCCTTGAGTGTGTGGATCAATTGGGAGTGCTGCAACTGCGAAGGTATCAGATAAACTGTACTCACCACAACCTTTTTTGATGATCTTGACCATGGATAGTGTGGAAGAGAGGATTGTTTCTAGGTTTGAATGGGTTCGATATGAAATGGTGATAGAGGTGCCAATGTCGATCCTGGGACAGTGATTGGAATGTGGAAAGGAGGTTTCCAATGCATTGCAGTATGCAAAGGGCTTGGGATCTGCATAGATGGTGATCTCAGTGTCATTATATAGGAATTTGATGCATTGATGGCAGGTGGAGGGGATGACTTGCATAGAATGAATCCATGGGCATCCAAGGATGATGTTGAAGGGAAGGTCAAGATCAACAACATGACATAATGTATCATGGATAACTGGGCCCACTTGAATGGGCAATGATATGGTGCCTTCAAAAGTATGCTCTAGATTTTCATATGCCTTTATTATGATGACATCATTTGTTATATCAGCTTCAGTGCAACCTAGATATTTTATGAGTTTTAGAGTACACAATTTTAGGGCCGATCCATTATCTATCATGACCTATTTAATGGAAAAATATTTAACCATGACAACAATACAGAGTGAGAGATTATCATTGGGTTCTTCTGAGGGTACATCTATTGGTTTAAAAGAGACCCCACAAGATGCAGACAAGTGTCCAACAAGGTTCTGAAATTCATTGAGGTTGATTTCGCTAGGAACACGAGATTATTTCAAGGCTTTATTAAGGATCTCTTGATAAGTGGGTGAAGTGCGGAGGACATCCAAGATGGAAATTTGGGTGAGAGTATTCCCTAGGTGTTCCAAAATGTTGTAGTGGGTACCAGCAGATGGAGTGGGACTGGCACCTGCAACTGTTATTCTGCCTCTATGAGTGGTGACTGTGTATTGGTTATCAACACTCTTGACATGGATGACATTGACGGAGGACTGGACTTGGGATATGCAGTCGATGAGATTATTGTAGTTGATATATGCATTGGTATAATCTTTTCTGTCAGAGTTTTCTCCTTGCTTACCCTTCCCCTGAGTAGAGGACTGAGTAGGATTGCCTGGGCCTATACCTAAAGTGTGTTTAGGGAATGCATTTTGATAGATTTTAAGGCCCGTGTTTGGCGATGGTTGGGCAGGAGAGTCCACTTCAATCTCTTTGCAGCCAATGAGATCCTGGATGTAATGTTTTAGCTTCATGCATTTGACAGTGGTGTGTCCCTTAACACGGTGATACTCACAGTACTCATTGTCTTTATACTAGGTAGGCTTAGGTGTTGAGTCATCAAATGGCTGTGTCTTTGGGTATATGACTTGGTTAGCTTGGACCAGCTTGCAGAAGATGACATATATGGGTTCACCCAAAGGGGTAAACATGCATTGTGGCGTAGTCGAAGTGCGAGGCCTTTGTTGTCCATGTGGGACTAATATAGCATTTGTTTGATTCATAGGACCTTGGTAGTTGTGTTGATATGATGTCCCTAGAGGGAGATTGATAGTCACACCTTGAGGGCACATGTTTTGCTGGTACATTGGTTGGTGATATGTGGGATTGGGTTGTTGATACATGGGAGGAGGTTGAGGGTACACTAGTGGTGCTTACTGATAAGTTTGGGTAGGTGCATTGGGACCGGCTACCACAACCTGAACGTGCTTGGTGTTAGTGGCTCCATCAGTCACTATGTTCTTATTTTTGTTCCAATACCATGATCGATCATTATTATGTTTGTCAGGTTGGGATTCCTTGTAGTGATTGATGGCACTATCTTCTATGAGACCTTGTTCAAGATCCATACCTTTGATTCAGATGTCTTGATAATTGCGTATGTAATTCATGTGCATGTGATAGGTGAGCTTAGGATGAAGGTTGTTAATGAAGATTTTGATAAGATGTTGCTTAGGGGGTTGATAGGACAACCTTGTAGTAAGCCCTTGCCAGCGCTGAAGGTAATCAGTCAGGCTCTCTCCTCCCTCTTGTTTGGAGTTGCATAGCTCAAGGAGTGAGAGTTCATTTTCAACATTATGTGCGTATTGGGCCACAAACTTTTCAGATAATTCAGCGAAAGTAGAGGCTGTGCCATAGGGGACTTTTTAGAACCACTCGAGAGCAGTTCCCCCTAAGCTCTTGGGAAATAGTCTCGTGAGGAAATTATCACTATAGGCCACTTCTTGACATGCCATGTAGAATTCTTTCACGTGGCTCATAGGATCTCCCTTCCCCTGATATTTATCAAATTTGGGTGTCTCAAAATGCTTCGGAAAGGGTATGGCGGTGATAGATCGATCAAACAGATAAGGACACACCTCTTCAAACTTGAATGTTTTAGCCTTGGTCCCTTCTTTTAGCTCCTTGAGAGCATTCTTCATTTCCTCCCATTCATGGTTGATTTATGGGGGAGGATTGTTAACCGTGATTGCATGGGTTCCTTGAACTTGATATGGATCAAATGGAAAATATGGAGGATTATGTGGGGGATATTGTGGTGTTTGGTATGATGTTTGATGGTCAACGTATATAGGTTGTTGTGGTGGAAGCTGCAGTTGAGGGGAATATTGCAGTGGAGGAGGTGTCAGCACTTGATAAGGTTGTTGCAACTACTAGAAGTATGCTTGTATTTGCTGAGGTGTTGGATAAGTGGGATGAGCCTGTTGCCCACCTGTATGGTGTGGAGGATAAGAGTTTTGTGGTAGAATGCCCCCAGTGGGAACACTGAATTGTTGTGGAGGTGGAATGGTTTTTGATGCAGTGGAAGATGGCATGGCTAGGTAGCTAGTGGAAAGAGTTTGCTACTGCTGCACGGGTTGGATGAAAGGATTAGAAAACTGTTGCAGTGGTTGTGCCATGAAGGGATTTTCCCCCTGCATTTGTGGTTGCAGCTGCTGAGCAACTTGGAGGGTGGACTATGTAGTTGCAAAGGGGTTGATTTGTTAATGTTGTGCTTGGGATGTGAATGGGTTGGTAATTTGCTGTTGTAGTTGTTGTTGTTGGGATGATTGCTGGATGGATTATTGTTGCTACTGGATTGGTTGTTGTTGTTTGATAGGTTGTTTTTATTGCTGGATAGGTTGTTGTTGCTGTTGGATAGGTTGTTGTTGTTGCTAGATTGGTATTTGGGGTATGACGAAGGGATTGGTAGATGGTTGTTGCATGGGAGGATTTGGATTGGTTTGCATTTGCAGAAAAATTACTGGCACATGTTGTAGTTGCATTGTTAGTGGAGTGGGGAAAGTGGACCCTTGTGGAAATAAGGGTTGGTTATAAGTGCTGGTAGGTGGCATGCTTGTGGTGAAGAAAGGCATAATAGGCATGGAGATTTGGGTGCTTTGATGTTGCGAATTGGTTGTTGCACTTTGAACGGGTTGAGTAGGGATGGGTGGAATGGTGGTCTACTATGTGTTGACTGGTGGTGGTGGAAATTATGCCACAAATGTTGGGAATGTTTGCAAAAGTGGAGTGGTTGTGAATTGAGGAGGTGCTTGCGTAGCGATGGGGGTATTGCTTGTGCTCCTGATGTTGGATCAAGAAGTGGGGCTCTTGAGGTAGGTGAAGGTGTCATGTGCATGATGGAGGGTCGGATGGAAGGTTGGAATACTTGTGCGATAAGAGTTCCCACCTGTAGGGCTCGTTGGAGTGGATCAAAAAATTCATTTCTAGTGGAATGAGGTCGTTCCCCTGGAAGTGCCATAGGTCTTGTGAAAAGTGTGGGTATAATCCAAGGTGGGAGTTGGAGTCCTTGTTGTTGAATGTCTAAAAGTACTTGATTGTTGTTACGTCCACTCATGGCGTTCACCATGTGAACATGTCCTGGATGATTGGTAAATGTCTCTATGGTACTCATGGTAGGCATCTCATTAGTATCTATCTAGATGTGTTCAATTTGATCATTGGGCTGAGGCACATAAGTAACCATGGTGTTAGTGTTGTCAGTCGCAGGATTAGATGAGCTAGCGATAATATTAGGGTCCATGTTCTTCCTCTTCTTAGTGGCTCATGTGATAGGTGGCATGAAATGACTACCCTAAGGGGATATGAGATGCAGGATGTAATGCAAGGATGTGCCTAGGAAGCTAAGGATGATGATGATAGAACTAAGATGCATCTAGGATGATGAATACGATCCTACGGATTAAGGATAACTTGATTTATGCACAAATTAAGGGTTGCTCTCCCTAGTGTAAGATCAAGTAGATATGATTGTCTACCTAAGACAGACTTGTGGTCTTCAGCGGACATAATTCTTTGTTAATGCAAACCAACCTTTTGATCAAGGTGATGAGGTTGCAAAAGACAAAGGGGATTATCCTAAATAATGCTTAGTAAAGGACACTTAAGGATGGGGGTTTGATTAAGATGTAAGTTTTTAAGCAACTCAAAAGTGGATGCAATACCAAGTGAAGGATGTGATCTAGGATGCTTTGGATGATGCTAGGTTGATTAGGATTGGATTAGATTAATGCAAGATTATGTTGGGATGAGTGTGTGATGTGTTCCTAAAGATGACAACCTAAGGGAGCTCGTAAAATGCAAGCTAAGTGAGCTTAAGAAGAGGAGAAACTTTTGTTTGTCATGGTAAACTAGCTAGTCATATTGCTCAAATCCAACAAAAGCAGAGTTTAGACGATATTTGCCCATGAAATTAGCAACCTTGTTGTTGTAGATCACTTTATCAAATTCTTCCCATTTATGAATCTCTTGTTTGATGGAATCAATGATGTGTTGGTACTTGGTAGCCTCTTGGGTTATGTTTTTTTGTTCTCTTTGCATGGGTGGTAACGGAGTTTTTACCTTCTTATGCTTCTTGGAATCGGTCATGTCCTATAAATAGATCTAATTTTGGATGAATAGTTGGAGGTTTTAAGACATATCTCATAAAAGGCCAAATTTTGAAAAGTAGAGCTCAAGGTAATCTTTGCAAAGGGACGTTGTCTTGATGATTTGGCAAAAGTTTGATCTCATTATGATTTTTAATAGATTTGTTCCATGGCAAGAACCAATTTCAGCATAGTCAAACCAGAAAAGAACAAGCATGTGTCTGAAAACAATCTGATAAGGGACAAAGCAACCTTGAAGGATACAAGCAAGTCACAAATTTGAATGTTGGATATTTCGTGTGTTTCAGATTTGTCAATGTTCTTCAAACACTTCAAGCACAAATCTACCTAAGGAATTGGTATAACATGAAAATACTTGCTTGTAAGCTTAGGCACACACACAAGAGCTAATTAGAATACGGCCATCACCAAGCACGCAATGGATCTAGTCATGACATCGTATTATCCATTTCTAAATGCTCAGGGTGGCATGAATGTACGAGTGATCTTGGGGAAGTTACTATCTTCCTTGCATAAGCATTATCACCTTTCATGGGTGTTCCAGGTAGCTTCTAATCCTAGAGTGTTTAGTAAGTGTCTCCATTTTATTGTATCCTCTATGAACGTGATTGAGACCGTGAGGCCGCACTTAAGTTAGACGAGAGCTGAGTATAATCTTAAATGTCAATTGACTCCTGAGGCTTTAACCCCAAGGATTAAATTTGATTAACGTGAGTTAGAGTGGTGTGGCTTACACCTCATTCTCACGTGGGTCGTTCCTGAGAGATTTTTTCCTCGACCGACAGGCCCATCTAAAGGATTAATTTGAAAAACATGGATTGATGATGAGAGGGGTCTAGATTTATGATTTTCCACAAGGGGAAAAGAGCATACTCTCCTACCCAATATCATTTTCTCCCAGACACGCAAAACAAGTTTGTTCTTTCCCAAAATATTTAATTGTTTAACACAAAGCAAGTGTGTCTAGGTTCTTGATCTTCCCAAAAGGGAAGAGAGAATAATCCCCTAAAAATTTCTTTGGATTAGACAAATAAATCTAGCTAATTACGCTAGGTTCCTAAAAAATATTATAACAGACATGATCGTTTGGTCAATTTTTGATTTGAGGCAACCTGTAAGACAAACATGAGTAGTTTTGAAGTGATTTATTTGGTCAGTATTGTTGCAAAACAAATGATTAGTAGTTTCAATTTAAGCCTTTGACAAGCGTTGAAAGCACAAAAACCACTTAACAATTATTAGCAAAGGATCAAAAATAATTCTGTCAGAGCGCAGACGCTGATTCAGGGTGCAGATGTTGGTTTTGTGTTATAGCTTAAAAATAACTGAAAGCAAAAAAACAAGCTAGAAAACACAGAAAACTAGAAAATTGCTATACCAGTCGTAGATGCCAATTCATGACACATAGACACCGATCGATGATTTTCTTGAACTGGCATTTGCGTAGACGATGAAACTTGAATCAACAATTTTGCAGACACTACTGTACCTACAAGTTCACAAAAACAACAAACAACGTTACTTTTTCTTCCTTCTTAGTCTTCAATTTGATCAAATTTAGCCATTTTGAGTTTTTTCAAACAATTAAAAGCTAGTGTTATTTTACAAAGTTATCAAGATTCATTCCCCTACTAAAATTTTAACATTATGACTACTTGTAAAACCGATCTCTGCTAAAAAATAGAATGCTCAAACATTAGAAATCAGTGGGAACGATAATGAATCTTGAAAAACTAAAAATCTAGGTTGGGAAAGCCTCAAACTAGCAATGCCAGGCGGAGATGCCAGTTCAGTGCGTAGACGTTGGTTCAGCGCAGACATCGAATGACAGTTCTGAGAGAACCGATGTTTGTGCAGATGCCTTTGCGTAAAACATAGACGCCGATCCACGTGCTTGGTGAAATTTGAAGAAAAAAAGACAAGAATTAGAATGGTTTTAAGGACATGAGTCCCACAGGGCATGCCAGAATGTGTATGAGGAAAATGTCAACCTGTAATCACTCACAAACAAGAAACCATTAGAGGGTTAGCATCTAAATTCAATGTGAGATAAAAGCAAGCAAAACAACATAAAATATCCTCATATCATCAAATAGAGCTAAAACAAGTTGCACCCAAGAGGCTTGTTTGATTTTCTCTCTTATGGAGATGTGAATGTGCTCTCTCAAACACAAATATCAAGGATTTCCCCAAGTAGAAAAATGATTAAGATTGATGAAGAAATGCAACAAAGATGGATATGAGAAGGATTCAAGAACTAGTATGGAACTAGTCTCAAATTTCTCCAAATGATTAAGCTACTATGATCTTGGAATGAAAATCAAGAAGGAAACTATGATTCATTTTAGCCAAAACAAGCCTAGAATGTAACTTATAAATGATTTAAGCATGAAAACATGAAACTAGCAATGAAAACATGAAATCTAGAGCTATGTTAGCATAATAACAATGCAAATATGAGAGATGAAAAATGAAGAGGAGAAGCCTCTATTTATAGAATTTTGGAGGAGAAGAAGAGGGCTTGGATGGTGTGGAATCTATATGGCATCCACATAAGAGCCACATAAGGGACACATAGGCTTGAGGGGAGGGCCAATTTTGAGTCAAAGATAGCATTTAATATTTAGTGGCTCAAGAATTCCAAGTGGGAGACAAACTTGTAAGAGAATTTAAGAGGAATGGGTGACCTTTTTGGAGATAATTTCACCATGTGGGTGAGAATTCCATTAGCCTTAGAAAGGTTAGGAATCACCCTTTAAGTATGATTTAGATGACAGCTAGGTAGGGAAGCATGCTTAGGAAGTGAGGTGATGGGAGTAGAGTAGCAATAGGGTAGGCTTAGGGTAAGTTTCTAGGTTGGATTAATAGGCTCCTAGCTAGGGTTTAGATTATGATTCAAATAAGATTTGAATAAATCACAGTTTAGAAGAATTAGGAATATGGAGGGATTTTAATAAATATAAATTTATTAAAAAGGGGATTTTGTGGTAGATGTATTTTAAATAAAATACATTGGAATAGTATTTGATCATTGATAAATACTAGCAAATGAAACTATTTAATTGATTGAATTAAATAGTTAGAGGAATAAGATGGAATTAATATTAATATTTTTGGATGTCTACAGTAATTCAAAGAAATACAATCTCTCATAAAGCGAAGAAAGGGAGAAAACCTCATGGGACAAAACTCCCCTCCAAAAAGAGAGATGAAAACACACAAGATGCATGAATGGATGGAGGAATTAAGACCCCCCTAGGACTAAATACATCATTTATATACAATAAATTATCCCCCAATAGGAAGGAAATAAGGAGACATGATATACCCCCATAATGAAGAAGCTCCAATATTGATAAAGTGTGGCTGAAAACAAAAGTGAATACAATGCCTACAAGGAACATGCCTCCCCTTAGGAAGAAACAAATAAATCAAATGATGAATAAGCCAATCCATGTCCAACTTGAAGGAGGAGGAAGGAAGTCTCCATAGATGCATCTCTGAAGAATGAATAGGTATCTCCAAACTCAAGAAATCCATCACATCATCAAACTGAACCATGAAATGTGACAAACCAAGTGAAGGAGAAGAATCAAGAATGTCAATCTCCAAAGAGGGTGAAGAAGTATCTCCAACTCTAACTATGATGAAGTTGTCATCAAAGAGTAGATAAACCCCCTCAAGTATGTCACCCAAATCTACAAAATAAGACTCAACAAACAATGTTGAAATTCCATACAAGTAGTCAACCCACACTTCAAGATCTAAAGAACTATGATCGTCCTATTGATTAGTAGAAATAAAGTCCAATGAAGCAGGAGGTGGAGTAGGAATCTCAACACTTATCTCAAGAACACAATGATTAAAGTGTCCAAAGTTCTCCTCACATACAAAATTCACCCTTGGTAGAAGGGTGGGTACATCATGATCATCACCAACAACAATAAAAACAAAATGTGAAAAAGAATACAAGTGTGATGCATGATCAACAACTCCCATATCTATGATATCTCCAGTATCTATGTCTGTAATATAGACATGATCAGGTGTGAACTCAACAATTTTACCTTGTGCCCCATGAGTAATTTGGTAAATAGAAAGGAGATTAGTGGTCAAGGATGGTACACAAATAACATCATTAAATTTTCTCTCTCCCATAGGAATATAACCCTTCCCAAAAACCTTCATGTATGTGTTGTTACCCATAAATATATGAGGAGAATTACAAGGCTCAATAGAAGAGAAAATATCCATTGAAGATGTCATATGATGTGAAGCACCTAAATCAAGAAGTCATTTACCTTGCTCAGGATGTGTGGAAGCCATAAGTTCTTGACCTTTACCTTTATCCTTTGATGATGATGTAGATGGAAAAAGTGCCAAATTTGATGAAGAAGAAGGAGGTGGAGAGACGGATGAGGTGAGCTCATCAATCTTCTTATGGAAATATTTATGCTCATCATGTCCTAGCTTTTTACAATATGCACATTTTTTCGTCTTTCTTCTAGATGATCCCTTTCTTGAAGAGGACTTAGATTTTGAAGTATGTTATGAAGGATAATCATCACATTTCTCATGAGGCTTAGGATCCTTCTGTTGATTCCTTCCTTATCCATTGGAAGCCTTTGGAATGGAGTCATTTTCAAGAAGTGCACGATGCTTTGAAGACTTCAATTGACCCATGTCTGCCAATTTTTATTGTTCCCTTTTGATTTGAGGTGCAAATTACTAAAGAGAAGGCATTTTGTATTTACTACCAAGAACATCCATAGTAGCATAGAATGTAGAAACAAAGATTGAATATTCGTGACCTAACTTGGAAATAATAGATAATATCAATTGTTCACCCTCTTTAGTAATGCCACAATTAGAAAGCTCCAATCTAATAGAATTGAACTTAGATAAAAGGTCTTGAATATAGTAAAAATCACTAGGAATTAGACCTATGATCTCATTCTCCAATATGAATTTTCTCATTCTATCATGTTTACCAAAGAGTCCCTCCAAGTTTGTCCAAGCATTGTGAGGATGTGTGCAAGATGCAATATGATATAAAAAATCATGAGAGATGGATGATCTAAGAGAGATAAGTGCTTTATCCCTTCGATCAAACCATTTTCTCCTTTCTGCAACACCTGCAGCTGGTTCTGAATCCTGCCCCAAAAGTGATTCTATGCAATCCAACACTTAACAATTGATTAGATATAGATTCTTTCCATTCATGGTAATTATATGGAGTGAGCATTTTGATTTTTGAAAAGACCATAATGCAACCAGAGAATGATAGAAAATAACTGATAAATCCTTCAAAACACTAATGAAAATTGAAAAACTAAAATCTAAGTATTAACGAAGTGCATATATATCCCCAAAAGGTATATTTAGCAAAGTGATATTTCCACTCCAAATCATGGAAAACTGATGGAAGATCTGGAAAGTAGAAAAAAAATCATGCACTTTCAAAAAACATTGCACCTGAAAATTTTACCGCATGTGCCCAAATGAAGCCTCTAAAGTTGAAAAATGTAGGATTAGCCAGGTATAGTCATGAAAATCTACAAATTCTGATCAATCTAGCCACCAAAATAGAAACTAATGCTACTACTAAAAAATTCATGAAATTGTACCCCAAATATATAAAAAATTGCTTGAAAAATGGACCAAGAAAGAGAAAGATATGGGGGTTTGAAGTTAAGTGGCAAAACCAAAAACTCCAATGGTGAAGGAAAAATTTTCAAACTAGTTGATGATGTCAACAAACCTTGTAATTAAATATGATGATCATACATCCATCACAAAAAATCCAATTTTCCCTATTTTGACGGTCATACAGTTGCTAATTTTAACATTGTAAAATGACTTGTGGTAAAAAATGGGGCTGAGGCGTTGACTGTGCATCCAAATGTGAAGTCATACAGATGTCTCAGCCAATGGAATACACAGATCTCCATATTGATGTAGCAGATGGATGATGTGGTAATTTTTTAATTTTCATTCTCTGATTGGATATGATCATTCTAATGTGGACCTGCGTGTCTTCAGTGTGGGATGTGTGGGCATTTGATAAGGTGTTGTGTGTTTCCCTATTATTGCAGCATGTGTGTACTGTGTGGTTGATGTGGACCTGTGTGGCTTGGGCTAGCGGTTGATCAATTGTGGTAGAGAGTGTGAGTGGTGAGAATGGTGGAGGCCACAGATTTACTCGGTGGTGTCGCTCGGTGGTATTAATCCCACATTGAGTGGGTGGGAAAAATTTTGTTTCATAAATTGTAGAACCCGCCCAACATCAACAAAAAATGATCAACACTATTGAGTGAGATGTTGGTGTTAGGGGTAATTTCATCAGGTGTGTGTGATGGCAATGGTAGGGTTTACTACTTTGATCTGATTTGACTGAGATCTAAATTGTATGGATCTGACAAGCTTGCTACAAAACACAAAGGATTACAGGGGTACGAACCCCAATTTTTGCAGAAAATATTTTTAAATTTTTTTTGTGAATAAATAGATAGAGATAAATCACAGAATAAAAAATATTATATTTAATGATAATCATATTGTGCTTGCATAGGTAGGCGGTATAGCTTTCCTGTGTGAAAAAAATTTCTACAGATTTTACTTTCATCGAATATGAGCGGATTTATAGTCAATTTTCACCAAAAAAATCTCCTGAATGTTATAGTGATGTCAAATCTAACCCAAAATGCTTCCAAAAAATGTTAGTCCTCATATATGCAATATTGACCTCCAACGCATGCACCAAGAACTCTCCAAATAGGCTATCAAAGACACTCCAATGGATCTTATACTATTGAAGAATTTGCAAATAGAAATGAACCAAGGATCTAGAGGTAAAAGAATAGCACAAAGATAAGAGAGATGACATGAACAAGATTAAATTGTATTCTCATTAATGATGCAATATGAAAAATATGAAATATTGTAGATGATTTAGTATGTAGAATGCTTCTTTATATAGGTAGGGCAATAAGAGACCATGATAAGGAGAAGATAAGCTATCACCTATACAAGGTGAAATCGTCTATCCACCATAGGTGGATCATCATCCATTATGCAATGAAGTATGTGTCATATGATGAGGATGATAATGTGATATGTGCACTAAAGGTGGATCTCACACATAAAGTGGAATGAGATAACAACTATCACCACCTAAAGTAGAATTTCTCCTACACCATGTGCTAATATAGGTGCAAACTCCTAGGTGTCTCAAATGTAAGCTACTATACAATGTTTTATCCTAATTAAGATTAAGTAGAGTGTAATAGTGAATATTTAATTATACCAACAAATATTTTAAAATAATAAATAAAATCATTTTAAGGTAATTGGAATGTTGTCTATTACACAATTTTTAGAATATTAATTATTCTTTTGTTTTTTCAATTTCATTGAAGCGTTGCATATTTATCTTTTTGAAAAAAATTTAATAGGGTAAATGACCTAGTACTTGAAGAAATATCAATGGTTGTGATAATAGTTGTTGATTTAATACTCACACTTGTTGATTTAATGTCTAAATTTTTTGACAACATTGCACCAATTGTTGTGAATTTAAAGTAGTTATTATTGATGATGACCACCCTTAATTGAATGAAATATATCCCTTAGTTCTAAAAAGAAACCAATCATGTGATACCACATCAACTAGGAACATGTATGCATTTATCTTTTGCAGGGCCATTGGCCTCACTTTTTTTGGGTTCTTTTGGACACCTTGGCAAAAAGCATGCTAATGTGGTATCATCTTTGATGATATGGCTCTAAAATATTAGTTGTAAGTAGGAGGACTTGATAGGTAGGTTGTTGTAAAAAATTGGGAGTGATTTAAAACTTCCACACAGTATTTTGAGAAGCATGAAGTTAGGGTGCTCAACTATTGGGTCCTCTCCCCTATGCTAAAATTGTTTTATGTGTGAATGAAATGTTTCATTAGTGATAAGAGATTTCCACAATCCATAGAAGAACCCAACTCAAGGTCAGTTTTAGGATGGATGGTCCCACTAAGTCTACATAAATCTACCTTGGAATCAAAAACTTCACAACTCAAATCCTTAAAAGTACAGACATCAAACAACACATCATCCCTCCAACTATCACCTTAAATCCTTTCTTTGTTAGGTTTGCTAATACGTGTATAGCCACAAACTGGATAAACCTATTTATGATCATGGGGGAAACATTGTCCAATGCTTTGGTATGGGATTGCATACTATGATACACAAGATCCCATCGATCTCCCCCCTAAAACATGGTAACCATCTTCAGAAGTGATTCCCTTGACTTGACATAGAAGGAATATGAGAGTGATTTTGTACCATGTATTGACATTGGGTTTGTGGTAAAATGAATTCATATAAAACAAAGTTATCCATGTTTCTCTACATGACATATCCACTTGTGCATTCAATAAAATTTTAATTGAATAGTATAAAGAACTAAGGAATGATAGTCATAAAGTATATTCATACTCCCTTCCATGTATGATCTTCTACTATGAATGTCAACTAAAAAGCTAGCATTTTTTTTGGTAGGTTAATCACAGGATTTTTATCTAGGCCCACACCAGGTGAGGCCACAACTAGGGGAAATATTCCCCAAACCCAAAAATCTTGAACTATGAGCACGGAAGCCCAACAGGGACCCCATGCTCATAGGAGTGAAGGACTCACATGGATTTTATATAGAAACACTATGCAGAAAATACCCATGTGGGTTTGACACAGAGTCTACGAGCAACACCTAACAAGGAGAATGTGGATCCCTAAGCACCACACCTATGAGGTACAGGGTACGCAACCACTCCATCCTAGAAAGGGTTAGGCTCATCATTCCTTTAATCTCCTCCTCACCTTCCTCCTCATCTCCTCCAAACCACCAACCACCATGTTTGGACTCCTTTACAACCACCAGAACAACCACCACTTCCTGCATTTCCACCGAGGTGGTCCCAAATTGATGTTAACACTTGCATGGGCCAAGTGGGGATTTGAACCTTAGTTTTATAATTAACAATTCAACCAAGTCACCATTACACCAAAAGGTGATCCTCCAACTAAAATGCTAGCATATTATCCTTAGTTTGGAGAGGCATTCAATTGTGTGTTTTTCATCCCAAGGAGAAATGGTTTGCACATATCGTCCTAACTAGAACTAGTTTGGTTCAATTTTGTGCATATTAACATAAGCTTGGATAAGCATACAACTGACATATGAGCCAGAATTCTTTCCAATATCTTGAAGCTAGATTTCTTTAAGTTGATGAACCTAGATAGCATAAGTTTTTATTACATAGTAGTATTGCATGTTTGAGTGTGAATGGAATGCTTCAATTAAAAAATAAAAATAAAAATAGAATGAAAATTGTTTTTTTCAAGTGTAAAAGATTGATCAAAATAAAATTTAATTGGAAGTTTTAGAAATATATAATTTTGATGACAAGTTCCCACATCAAATAGCCTATGCACTAATTATGAAAGTTTTTCTTTCTAATTCAAGGATTCAAGTTCTAATTCATGTAGATAAATAAGAGAATGCAAACACTTGATGGTCTATGTATCATGTATTATTGAAGGAGTTGAGGGAAAAATAAATTTCAAATTAAATCAATAACAACTAAACCATGAGCAAGTTGTGGGCTTGGGGGAATCACTCTCTTTCCACCAAACCTTGGGTAGTCTCCTTCAACCCTCTAACAAAACCACTTAGTTTGTGTCCAATGTGGGTCCAACTCCCCACTTCATTTCTAGGATAACTCTCTCTTTGAGGTCATCAACAAATCTATTGACCATTTTCTAAAGGTGGATGATACCATGACCACCATGGGTTTCTCTACCTTTCTACACATTCTAGTTGACACTATTATCTCCACACCTCTCCCTGGAGATGTGGTTCTCGTGGTGAGGGATAGGTCATGGACTCAATCAATAGATTATGAGGGCCTCCCATTTTTATGTCACTAGTGCTTCTCTATTGGTCACCTGGAAACAAATTATACTCTCTTGTGACATAAAGGGTATACCACTTGGTGAATGAACGCTAATGGTGAACATTTTTCTATCCTAGTTTTTTATTCTTCATCTGAAGATGTATCAGAGGTTGTGTATTACTCCCCTCTAGATAAAGCTCATGCTACAAATCTAAATGACACTCTTGATCTAGCCTCTACAGTCCCTATAGACACTTCTATGTCTACTACTCTTTCTCTACTTCAACCTTCAACTAATGATGTACAACTTTCTCAGCAATTTGCCTCTTGTGCTGATAGTTTTTCAAGTAAACTTTCACTACTTTCTCCCCCTTTTGGTGGGAGATCCTAGTGATAGTGTCGCCTAGATAGTTATCTAATGTCATAGGAAAAAATATTCTTTAGCCTCCCATTCTCCTCCTCACATTGTGGCTGATTTTTGTTAGAGTAATAAGTTATTGCACTTATTAATTAACTCTTTCTGATTTAATTATTAAAAGTCACTTATTATCTCTAGTTCACTTAAGCTGAATGTTAGGCATGTAATAATTAATTCTATTATTAATAATTATCATGCAACCTAGAGTTTCCCTTTTTAGGGTTTTGATCACCTTTAATAAGGTTTGATCTCTTTGTATTTGACAATAAATTCTAATTGATCTTGAATCATCTTGTATTTTGTATTCTATTATTCCCTCTCTAAATGAATATTTCATCTTTCAGATCATTCTTTGTTGTTTCTCCAATCTTTGCTTTTGTGACAGGTTTTTGCTATAGTGGATCTTGGTGATAGAATTATATGAATTCCAATATGGTATCAGAGCTCCAAATCTTCATGCTCATGTTCTCTTCATGAAATATTTGGCCTTGTTCTTTAGATCTGCATTTTTAAGAGGTTTTTTATTTTAGCTTTTTGTTGATTTGGGGGAGTTATTGTTTGGATTACTTTGGGCACAAACCAACCTCACGGTTGCATCCAGAAGACCCAAACCCCCTATTTTCATATAAGGCTCATCCAATTTGGACACACTTGAAATTTGAGCCCTCTTTTTTGCATGTACGACCAGAACATGTTTTTTGAGGCAAAAAATGCCTTGGTTTTTATCTTGCCTCAGTTTTCATACCACCATGCAGTGAAAAATTAAAAAAGAGATTTATTTTTCATGGCGGGCCAAGCCCAGAGCTTAGCAAGCCGAGCCCGCAGCTAGGCAAACCAAGCCTAGAGCTCGGCGAGCTGAGCCTGAAGCTTCCTGCCTAGCCACCACTCCTCCTCTACCGTGCCACTACCTAGTGCCACCTACACACCACCAATGTGCCACTCTACTATCATTCAGTTGGTTTCCACCACCGCAGAGCTACTAGGCTCATTTTTAAAGCCTTTTGGGGGTCCTATCAAATTTTTGGCCACATATGGAGCAAATGAAGGTATTTTTGGGTGAACAAGATATTGTCGGAAAGATAGTTTCGAGCCTGATCTAATTTTTTAGGTTTTGTGTTCTGATTTTTCCAGCTTGTATCTTTTTTCTATCAAATTCAAAGTTCTTTTTTGCACTCCAAGGGCCATATCTTCTCTAGGTACATTTTATTCAGGTTTTTTTCTTTTTTGCAATCTGGTGATTATCTTGAATGTTTCAAGTCCTAGGATCATTTTCCTTGCATGGGATAACTCCTTTTTAGCTGTTACTCATTTTAATATAGATTTTTATTATCATTCTTGAGCATTGTAGACATCTATTTCTATAGCATTTCTTTTTTTCAAACGCACTTGGATAAAGTTCCATCTAATGCATGCTTGGGATCTTGGACATTTTTGTGTTTTTTTGTACTTGCACTACATTATAAAGTGTCATGGGGGATTTGATGTTTTCTTTGTTTGTCATCTACCTTTTTCAAGTGAGTTTTCCTTCCATGACATTAACCTCATGATGTGTGTCAAGAGAGTGATCCTTCCATGACACCATCCTTTATATGTGTTTGTACTTTCTTTTGCACTTTCTATGTTCCTAGTTCTTCATCATGCAATTATTCTTGGCAGTCTAGTTTAGTGTACCTATCATGCATCCCCCTACTCAACATTATGGGGTACCTCCTATTGGATATAATAATTCCTTGGATTGATGGAGTGATCTATGTATTCAGTATTTGTTCCTACGTACTAGGTGGATGCAATGGCTGGGTACCTATGCATTTTAGTGAGATGGATCATTTACCATATGGAAACTCTTTCATTCCCATTTTGGAGGCATCCTTCCATCTTTTATTGATCAACTCTTCTGGCTTTGTTTACAATCTTCTCTACATGATCATGTTCTATTACAATGGAGGTTCCAACAGTTATTCTTCGACAGTGTTTGTAACTTCATGCTTCAGTGGTGTTCTTCATGTTATTTCTTTGTTTCTATTTTCTGGGGCATTGTCTACTTTGGAGGCTTCTTCAGTCCTTCATTGGGCTTCATCTCTTTTAAGAGAGGGGTTTTTCCTACTGGGTTTTCTCCTTTTCTCCTCTTTACATATATTTTTTGTACTTGGGTACCTGATCAAGCCATGTTGCTATGACCCATTTCCTGCTTTCAATAGTTGTTTCTAGGTTTTAGCTACTCCCTAAGTTTATCTTAAGGGGGGTGTTAGAGTAATGAGTTATTCCACTTATTAATTAAATCATTTTGATATAATTATTAAGTCACTTATTATCTCTAGTTCACTTAAGCTAAACTTTAGGCATATAATAATTAATTATGTTATTAATAATTATCATGCAACCTAGAGTTTCCCTTTTTAGGGGTTTGATCACCTTTTATAACGCTTGATCTCTTTGAATTTGACAATAAATTCTTATTAATCTTGAATCATTTTGTATTATGTATAGGGATAACTCTAAGAAACCCCCTCATAGGAAAAAGTGTAAAAGCCTGGCGAATCATACATTAATTTAGGGGAAAATTTTTATTGATTATGGTGAAGTTTTTTTCCAAATTAGGGAAATAATATAAAGGTGTAGGCAATTTTTTCCCTGCCGAATGAAAATTCCATAAAATTGTGGTGAATTATAAATTAATGTGGGGGAAAATATATAATATATGAGGCAAATTATTTTCTTGTGAAGGTAAAAAAAATATTTGTAGTGGCTATTTTTATGTGTCATTTGAAAATATATTTATTTTAGTAGCTAATCTATCGTTAATTATGGAAAAAATAAATATTTTATTTGGTGATTCTCAAAAGATGGGACTCGTTAATGCGTCATGTGGGCCAACGCCAACTAATATTAAATGTCTTATTTGAGATCGTTTGATTATCGTAGATCAATGGCTGAAGTTTAATTTTGGCCCAATTTCGTGAAGGAAACAAAGTTTTCCAAGAAGTCACCTGAATAATGACACGTAACATTGTAATTAATGCAACATGCAGTGAATATTGCTTTTATTTGTTACGAATATAATTGATCACACATTGGACACATAACCTAATTAGGTATTGTTAAATGTATTATTTGAGACCATTTAATCATCCTAGATCAATGGTTGAAATTTAATTTTGGACCAAATTTCGGAAGGAAATCGACTTCTGCGGGAAGTCACCGGAATGATGACATGTATCAAGCCTTAAAAAGTGCACCATAACCATGATCGTTGATTACTACTGGTTATTTGTTGACATGGACGGTGGATAGTGCAACTGAAACTTGTAACTCGTAACTCGAAAAGAAATAAATGCCTTGTCAGTGACAATCTTTAACTGTTATCTTTAACTGTCAATAGTACACATGCATTTATGGGAAAGATTTACATTTAGCTATGAAAGATTAAGGACAGTCGATTTAAATCTCTCACAATCATAATACGCATAATGCATTTATGGAAATTGCATTAAATATGATTAAAGAAAGAATAATTATTAATTACTAAGTATCCGTGATCACTACTATCAATCAAGGGGTCGGGTCTATTTAAAGAGAATCTGGTTTCATTCTTCTTCATTTTGCTTTTGGTAGATTAAGAATCAGAGCTGGTGGTGGTAGAAATTGTGCCTCTGGTTTTAAGGTTTAGGTTTTTAGGTCTTTAGGTTTTCGAGAATTAAAGATGGATACACCAATCCGTTTGAGATGCACATCCCCAGATGACCAGAGGTCCTTTTTGGGCAATGTCTTGGAAGAAATCCCCACTTCCGTTTGTAGGGAGGTTGGTGGTGATGCTTTTATAAATTCTGTTGTGTTGATGTTATTGGGTCAAGAGTTCCTTGAGAATGTCGACAGATACCATGTCTACATGGACATTACGTCCTAATTTTTTGTGTCTCTCCTCGCCCTCAAAGGACATAAGGTGGATATGTTGATGATGTTGAGGAAGGTTTTTAAAGAGAAATTCTTGAAGGACGATGTTAATGTTTCTATTTTTGCGGAATTAGGGGTGGGGATCCCTTGGCCAAGAGATATATACATGCTGTTGGTGTCGGGTAGAAATGTGGCTAGACAACCCTTTCTGTTGAACCTCAATGACGAACAACTAACGCGACACAGGAAATGGGCACGGTTTGGGAGGGATTTTCTCCAGAAATAATTTTACCTTGATGAATTTGAGGAGTCAAACTACACATGGCTTGACAAATTCTTAGAGATTATCCTCTGTAGAAAATTTGACTCAGACAAAAGAGAAGATGAAGATCTCTGATTCCCTAGTTTACCCATTCCCATTACCCTAGTTTTTTGACAATGGACATGCAAAGTTTCACTTATTTTTATACCGATAAGAAGTTGCCTAGTAGGTTTCTGTTTTCACTGTACGATGTAATTTTTTGAAAAAAATTAAAAAAAAATTTCCAAGTTCGCTTCAAATTTCTTTTTATGATACAAAAAATGATTCTTAGACTTCTCTGTGATTACAATATTTTAATTAGTTTCTTTACCTGTGTATTAGACATTTAAGTATATGTTAAGCGATGGATTAGTACTTCCATTTTTTAAATCTGAAGACTGAGATTCTAAATTTTTAAAATGATTAAGTTTCTTTATCAGTCCAGAGAAAGTTTCTATTTTGAAATTGCCAATGTGTCATATCGATGTGTGATTATAAGATATAAATAATTGAATTAAAATCTAAATCCAACTACAATGTAAAACTAAATATTTAATAAAATTTATTAAATGTAATAACTAATAAGCTAAAGTTGTAATTTAAAATGATTAAGTGACACTCACACATGTCCTAGTCACATCAAATGACAAGCCAAAAGTTAATGGGACCCGCGATAGTGCAGTAGTGCCAGAGACCATTGGATGAGCACAGATCAATGGTGTGCAGTGTATTTTAGGCCAAAAGGGAAAAGAAACTCGATTTCTGCAAACCTATTCTAAAATAATGTAAATGAACTCGAATCACAGTCATAGAATAAGTATCACTTACCTTTGCCTCAAATTAAAATGCAGCAATGCAGTCGTGACTCACCAATGCAGTATTGACTATACAGTTCCACTCAATAGTCTGAAACTTCACTACGATCAAATATAGAGATATCATAGAGATATCAGAATGTTTTTATACTAATCCTTATTCGGAAAATTCAGCGGGAGGTATTAGGTATACAAATATTTGGGCAAGCCCGCGTAATTATAACATGCCTTTTATTATTTCTGAGGCGATTATGGGTCGTCCAATACCTTCCCATGATTAATAAAGTTGGCTAAATTACGTCCGTTAGAGACATGCATCCGTAAAATGTCAGGCGAATATAGGCCGTTGATTTGGGGTCACTTAGAAATTATAGGCGAATGTTGTAAATTTATGGGGACCAAAATTTATATTCCATTGGCGATAATGTGTAAGAAATAGAAAAATTAAATAAATCGATGGGCGATGGCTCGAGATTTGGACCCAATATTAATAAATGTCGGGTGATAGGGTCAATCCAATATGTGAAAAATATTTGCCAATTCCGGGGTCGCCGACATGCGACATTCGCCAAATGGTGAATAATTTCCACTAAAGTTTTTGTTGATTATGTATTCTATTATTGAATCAACTGAGGATGTTTCCTCTTTCACAGATCTGTTGTTTCTGGCCTCCATAGCTTTTGCTTGTCTCTTTCTGTGACAGGTTTGTATGGAGGCGATTCTAGGGAGCTGTAGGGTTGAGTTTTCATCAACTCTAATAATTTGTCTACCCACTCTTGAGGTGGACTACTACCTTTTTTTCAGACTGGTGTTTATGGACGGAGTTGTCTATCCTAATGCAAAAAATGACATGGTACATAGGTAAAATGTGCAAGAAACATGCGTTAACATGCATGGGCATCCATGGGGTGTGGGTCGAACGACGAGGCATTCATTTTTTTGGTCAAAAAGAGTTTAACGAACACAAATGATGTTTGGAAATGAAGGAGGTTGGGAGTGCCAAAAAATAAGAATAGTTAACTGTCGAAAAAGAAAATGTTACATCTGGTCTCCCGACAAAGTCAACCATGCATTTTTGAGTTAACTGTGCAATTTTGAGTTAACTGTGTAGTTTCGAAGAAAGGGAAAGAATGATTTAATAAGAAAGAAAAATCCTTGATGAGTTATCAATATTAAAACCCTAATCTCGCATTGTGCATGGTATAACATGTAAAATCCCAAATATACTCATCGCGTTATGAACTATTTTTGCTTCATTTTGAGATAGCAGCTTGAGGAGAAATATGATAGGAGCCAAAAGAAGAAATCAGGGCAAGAAACATGTGGCATTTGTTTTTGCATCATGGGATAACATGTCCACAGAGAACAAGAGGCAAGAAAATAGAAAGTATTGAAGAAAACATGTGAGAAAAAATATGTGAGATTAACCCTAACAAGGAGATTCTTCTTCTTTTGGTCGTGTGTACCTTCTTTTATTGGGTTTTTTATTAAATTTTACGTTGTTATTAAGAAATTAGAACCATTTTTGTTTACAAATCTATATTTTGATTAGTGGAGGGAATTTTGTGATAGTGGATTAGGGCCAGTTGAAGAAAACAAGATGCTGGGGAAAGTGAAATAGTAGTCATATGAAAGAAAAATTTGGGTTGCAACATTGGCACAACATGTCGTGACGATAATTGCATGAGTGGAAAGAGAGAGTGGAAGGAAGGCAGACCACTCCAATCAGGTTTTTTGATCTAGTTCTTTGTCGACTTTAGTAGTCAAATTTATATACATCTTTGTGTTTTTTATTTGACCTAAGTAGACAATGGTAGATGTAATAATAATTTTAATAATGAGTCTTGAAGTATAATTTATATCATCAATAAGAATGTAGAAGCTAGTTTATAGTAATATTTTTGTGACGAAGATGAGATATCAATCATAATCATTTTTATTATAAAAAAAATCTATAAAACAATCATTTTCTAACTGTGGAAGCTATTGTTGTTTGTCTTATTCTTGGATTTAGAATAGATCCTCTTTATTTCCTCCTTTTTCTATTGCAACTAATCATTTTATGTCCTACTTTTGCCTTTCCATATTTAGAACATTCTCTGGTAGAGTTTCACTATTTCTCAATTACCTTTAGAGTTCAACCTGAGAGCTTTCTAGCTATAAGTGTCCATCTATAATAATTTCACCTCACTATAAAGTCATGTTTTATCTATTTTTTTTAGGATGGCCATGAAAACTTATAATACAACTAAAATCCTTCACCAACAAGCATAATTAATTGAATACCCACATATGTATACAATGAGAACCTGAATACCATAATCAATTCATCATGATTAGTTAAAGAATGTTTACGATTACCTTTCACCAACAAGTCTATGAGGTCTTCCCCATCTTCATTTGTAGCCCTACTGACCCCTAAAAAATCCACACTCAATACAAAAACACATAATTAATCGAATACCTACATATGGGTAAGTGCACAAAGATGGGGGACCAAAAAGGGGGTATAAAGTGCCACTTTTTTCTGAAATCAGAAAACTCTAAACTTCAACGAGAAATTGAGTATACTTACACTAAAATTTTTAAAATGTGACAAAAACAAGAGCTGTTCTACTCCGAATCTAGTTTCTAAACTACTAATTTTTTTTAGAAATGGTGGAGATTAAGGCCCTCAAAAAGGGGGAGCACAAACAGTGGTCCTTTTTTTTGTGAAAAAACATAACATAGCGTCTGGTGTGCTCCCCCTAAAATGTTAACTTTTTAAAAAAAAAATTAAATCACTTTGGTGAGAAAATAGCTGACACCATCTAGTTTATCCCAAATTTTTTTGCTAATTTTTTTATGAAAGTGTGATTTTTTACCATTTTCCGAAGTGGACACATCCTTAAAACATGAAATTTCTGTGTGCTCCCCCTAGAAATCATTGAAAACTAATTGAAAATCAAAACTTCTTTTCTTTTTAAAGTGTGTAGAATGGAGTCTAGTTTCTGAAAATGTAATTTTTTTCAAAATTTGATGAACGAGCCAAAATCTAAGCCCAAATGAATACACGTTGGTTTTTGACAAAAATCGAACATACTTAGAAAAGAAATTAGAGATGAAACACTTAACATAATGAGAATTCAAAATAAATTACATGGTTAGATAGCTATTAGAGAGATCTACAATATCATGTCGTCTGATTTTATCGTTATTGAACCACGTGCAAACTTGACGGGGAGCACACAAGAAAAAATGTTTTTTTTAGTAGGTTTGTTGGAAAACACGTCTCAGGCCTGTTTGAATCCTCCAATCCTTTGGGTTGGAACTCCAAGGAAAATCCAAGCCTTAGGCTTGGTAAATATCAATGTCATTAAAGGGGCACACGCCCTATACTCACTATAGGGTGTGCGACCTATAGGCCATACGCCCTATAGGGCGTGCGCCCTATATTAGACAAAAAATAGAAGAGAGAGAGAGAGTCTAGGATACAAATATAACATTTAAGTATAAGTCTGATATATTTAATTTCTTATACTTTAAGTTATATTTGTATAAATACCTTCCAAGATGTTTGAGATAGGTTTCAGCTTCATAGGAGTTAAGATGCAGATTTTAGATTTTGGGGATTTTAAAAAAAAAATCAGAC
>MU224365.1:1696562-1739281 GCA_018584345.1 Thuja plicata
ATTGTTATTTTGTTTATGCTTTATTATGCATTTCTTGAGATCTTTGCAATGTTTAAGTTGAAATGTGCATAATCGTCCTCTCAAGATTAGCGTAGGAAGCATTTCCGCACACCTTTGCTTCCTTACATTGATCAAAGATAACCTGCAACAAACACCTTCATCATGGGTTGAACTATCACACAAGACTATACCTAAAGGACATACTATATGATGAATCTTCCCATCTGTCATGTACTTATCCTGCATTAGGTTGAACAAAATTTTGTCATTGTCTGCCCTAAGGGAAGAATGGAGCAATATCAATATACTGATAAAGTGAACTCTTATTCAACAAATTGGTCTATTATTGGTTAGACGTAGCACAGACATGCATCCAATGTAAGTGAAGGTTAATTGAACAATACCTAAAACGTTATTTTACCTTTCTCGAGACCAGAAGAACCTTGTCCATAGTTCACATGAAAAAAATAGAATGCAGAACACACAGGTGACCATCTTCATCAACATTCAATACATATTGAATCCATCAACATGCATCGGTAGGACATATTAACATCACATTTAACTTGTAAGGAATTCATAATGAACATCATGAAGAATCCAGATTGGATGCATAAGAAATGCAAAATCTTGTGTTACCTAAACTCTAGAAAAATTATTATATTGAGAACACAATTGAGTTTAGAGGGATAACAGACAATCCCCACGTCAAGTCAAAATCATCGAAACATTAAAAAAAAAAAAAATTTAAATATCGCTCATAGGTAGTTGAACGATTAATGAAGTCAATTGAATATGTTTTGTTGCATGTATTATGTACTTGAACTATAATTGAACCTCTATTTGAAATAAGTGTGAACAAAATTCTACTCGCATTGAAAGAAAAAAGACCCATTTGATGGTTGTGGAAATAGAAAGGGAAAATAACAACTCTTGGGTGCAGAAAAGAACATTGGATACATAAGTAATACATTCACCACCTTTAAAAACATTAAACATTGTAAAATAATACTTGTAAGAAAAGCACAATGGACATTAACAATCAAGATTGGGTGAGTAAGAAATGCTTAAGTTTGTGATACATAAACTCATGACAAATAGTTGTACTCGAACCACAGTTCAATGTACAATAACAAGACATGCAGCATCTGCAACAAACACATTGCTCCCCATTTCACCATACATTTATGCTTACTTGCTAAATATCGATCATAGTAAAGTGAATTATGATTGAACACATTTCAATCTATTTTTTGTTACATGTATTACAAAGATTCATCCAATATAACTTATCTTATATTCAACAGTGGTCATAACTAAATGTTTTTCCTCGTGAGACATGAACACTATCACTAATAGTTCACATAAAATAAAATAAATATCACAACTCTTCAATATTTTTTCCTCTTTCAACAGAGGTGGTGGCAGGGAGGACACCCTTTGAATTAATATCAAGTAAAGGCACATGCGCGAGCTATGAATACATGTGTTTCCATGACTCCATGCTACTTTCCAGCACTTCAAACATTGCATGGTACTTTTCCTTTCTAACATCGTCTATCTTCGCCTTTACCTCAAGGCCTACCTCAAGCTTCTTGATGACCATCTCTTGTCGATGTGATTCCAGTTGCAGCTCCACGTTCATATCAGAAATCTATACAAAATTCGTATTCAATTTAGTGTAACTCATGCGGATCTCGTTCAACATCGACTTCATTCGTGCATAATCTATCTCACAGGACTGCAACTTCTTTGTGAGTACTTCAACGTGCACATTGTCGATTCTCAGAGAACTGCATTTTGGTTCAATTGGATCCATTATCCTAGGAGCTTTCGTTAATGCCACTGTCGATGGTGCTTTTGTTGGGCACTTCCCCCCGCCGATGGTACTTTCATTGGTGACTTTCCCCCTTCCGATGGTGCTTTCATTGGGGACTTTCCTTGAGCATCGGAACTTGGAGTCCCAACCACCCCATGTTTGGGCGTGTCCATAGCAGGCTTTCATTCAAGGATTGAACTATCAAAGATTTCCATGATGTGGTTAGCAGTGTCTTCTTCAACAACCTTTCTCTTATCCATCCCAGTTGGTCCAACTTTTCCCCTTGCCATGTCTGCAAACATTAGACACAGAAAGACATTAGTCCACATTGAAAGAAAGAACTTTGTTGCTAACTTATGATAGTCAAAAAGAAAAATGCGAGACAATAAATAAATTGCACATAATAAAGGTCAAGACAGTGTATTGAGAGTTATATAAGGGCCCGTTTGGTTGCACCCCATAACCGGGTTATGCAGCCCATAACCCGGTTATGGGGTGCAATTCCTTGTTTGGTGACCTCTAAATTGAATGCGAATATGGATTTGCAAATCCCCATTTGTGCAAAAATGTGGATGTCCAAATTCTTGCTAAAGAGGTGGAATGACTTTCATCTCCATGGTTTTCATAGAGATTAAAGCCATTTTAATTTTGCCGTCGGGTCCAATGCACTCCAAGGTTTGCATGATTAAATTTTTTTATATATCTTGTCGGGTCCGGAGCACTGCGTCGATTTAACTGTTGGAATGTGGATTTACAAATCCATCTTCCAAGTCAACCAAACAGTCCCAAAAAATGAAAACCAGGGTTTGCATAACCAGGCTATGGATAACCATGATTTGTTTCATTTTCCAATTCCCCAACCAAACGGGCCCTAAGAGAACGTGAATGCAATATAAGAATGCAGAAATGCATACAGGTGGCACATATACAAAACCAAGGGTTACAAGGGATAGGAAGAAATGAACTCAATTGAAAATTGTGTAAGAAATAATATATATTGCTAAAAGTAATGTATTCATCACCGTAAAGGGAGTAGTGACAAAAAGTACAAGCACGCAGTATGAATGTCCACAATAAAATGTTAGACCAGGTGCCTAACTAAACAGATTCCCTAACAATTATTATGGCAAATGTGTTGTTCGCACTTCACATAGGATTGGCAACAACAAAGCAACGTTGGAAACATTTAGCAACTTTAAACACTACCTGTAAAAAATGCATAGTCAACAATAAGAATCAACATTGGATGCATATGGAATGCAATATTTTCTATTGCATAAACTAGTCATCAAACTCTTTTATTGAAAACACAATCCACTGTACATGGACAACAGACAATGACCCTTAATAGACACGGGTCATCCTTAAAAAAATATAAATATTTGTATTTCTAAATATCGTTAGTTGATAACTCATTTCTAATTAAACACAATTGAATCTGTTTGGTTGCACGTATTAGAAAAATGCTTCTAAAATATCTGAACTTCTATTCTATAGTAATGATGACTATTGGCATTTTTGCCACCATCATCCCACTACAGATAACTGTTATCGCACAACAAATCGGTAGTAAAGTCAGTCATGGAATCGTAAGAAAACTAAACTAAAATTTTATTTGGAATATAAAACCGTCGGTCGGAGTTCTAATAAAACATACGATAAATCACCAGTCTTGTGTCCATTAGTCAACAGTGCATACAAAATGAATCTATTGATAAATATTGGAAACATTAGGTACCATCCAATACAACGCATAAGGAATGCATAGTCAACAATAGGAATTAGCATTGGATGCATAAGAAATTCAATATTTTCTCCTGTAGAAACTCCTCGCTAATTGTTTTATTAAAAACAAAAATCATTGAACATGGATAACACATGAAAGTAGGTTCTTGTATCCAGAGTGTCCATAATCTCAACATACAAATAATTTGAATTGCAACTATCATTCATAGGTAACTCGTATTGAACACAACTGAATCTATTTTGTTTTTGAATTAAGCAGCAACAAGAGGATGTTGGCTCGAGGTACAAAAATTTGCTAACAATGGAAGAATTAACAGCAGATTAATTCAACCTAGAGAAACATAGCAAATTAACCATCTACCTCTATCAAAAACCAAAATGATAAAATTGTACCAACACGAATGTATAGTTTCAAAAACCCACAAGCAGAGAGTATCAAGTTTAAACATCATAAAAAGTAAACCATGCCACACATGGCTAATAACCATAATTAAAGTTTTAAACTTAAAATTGAAATTAAAAAAACTAGCTCAATCATAGGGCTTGTTGTCAGCAATGCCAAAGTTCACAACACCAGCCCGGTCCAACAGCAGATTTATTTTTCATCCCATAAGTGCTTGGAAAGAAACAAGTCATCCCACTCTTCATTTAATAACTTGAAGAGCTCACGATTACCTTCCACAGACTCCTTTCCATCAGAGGCCTTCTCATTTAGCAGACCGAGGGTTGTAGAAGAAGCATGCATAACCTTAAGGGTAAACTTGCTGACATCAGACAATATCCTATTGGTATTGGTTAAGTCACCATTAATTTTGGCCATCGTATTCTCCAGATGAGCAATCTGGCATTTGATTCTTCCCACCAAGCCACCACCCGTAACAATTTTGGTACTCTCAGCCATATTGGCTTTCTCAGTAGTAGGGGCATTGTCCTCCTTACCCTCATCAGCCAAGGTTGTTTGAATGTTATCTTTACCCTCATCTTGGTTAGAACAATTCTTATCCTCTTCCTGACTGGATGATCCCACCAAGGCATCCTCCTAATCAAAAACTCTTTCATAGCTATTTTACCCTTCTCTTTAGCCAGACGGGAGGAGCGACGGGTAGTGTTGGGTTGTGGGTTGGTAGCCTGAGGGCATTCAAGGTTAATGTATATATTTTTGCACTTTTTTGGGGGTCGCTGAGAGGAATCTTCAAGGGTTAGGTCACGTTTGGAGCCAGCCTGAGAGCTAGGAGTAGGGTGGCTTTCAGAGGAATTATAGCTGGCAAAAGGGGTGGAACATCCTATAGAACCCAAGGGCGTGGGGAAGCCCTGATTGAGGGAGACCAAAGGCGATAAAGGTTGCTGGACAACTTGGGTAATTTTGACAATGGGAGGAGGGCAGAGGGTATGATGGAAGTTATAAATTCTAAGAATTAACCCCTGGGGAAGGTAAACGGGTTTTTTTCCCCAACAAGATGGACTCATTCACATCGGCAACATTAGACTCCATGGAGTGTAATAGGTAAAATGGCAAAGAAATCAAAATTTTGTGCCTAAGATGGTTTAAGAAGGGAAGGTGGTAGCTATAGAAAATACTGTATCGACCCTCTAGCATAAAGTACTTGATGATCAATTTGCACATTTTCGGCCAGAATTTAGGCAGGTTCGCAGTGCTATAACCCCCATTTTTAGACACCAGTTTCTCTTCATTTGCGAAAAACTGAGTAAAGTCAGTTTTTGCCTATGTTTTAGTGGTTTTTTCTATTTGTGGCCCATTGTAGACATCCCCATAGCTTTTCTAATGAATTCCTCATTAATCTCGAAAGTGATCCCATTAACAATGACCTTCCTTTCATTCTAGGTCTTCACAAACTGTTGTGATATCATTTCATCATGGCCCGTCAGGTTCTTCATGAAGGGAAGAATCCCTCCCTCTTTGAAAGTACATGACCATGGGGTCAGAGGAGAACTCTTCCTAGATTTTGTCTGGTTCAATCCTATGCTGGTCACCACCCATTTTAACACAGACCAGGAAAACAACCCACGCCCAGAATTTGGTTGAGCGAGCGTTGCTCATAATCTAGTAGTTGCAATCACCCACGAAACCACAAAACTAGAGCACAGGTACAAAGTAGGACAGTTGCGAGAAATGGTGAAGTGAAAGTTGCAGCTTAGACTAAAAATCTTATCACTTTGAGAGCCATAATTATGGTAGTAATTACCCTTTGCCTCATAAATCACCGCGAGAGACACTGCTGGGGTTAAAACATGGGAACGACGCTGTAAAATGCAAAAGCCATCATTAAAATCCACCCTAAATATTTTGTAATCCTCCATAATTCACACTTGCCTCAGAAGCCAATTAATATAATAATGGCACAAAAAAGGTACAATGATGTAGCCCAACCACGTCAACCTCTTGTTTGAAATGAAGATCCCTTTGGTGAAATACATGTGGCATTTCAAAGAGAAACTAGTGCAAGTGGCTAAAATAAACGAGCCCCTGGGCCCATCTGTAGGCGCCCAAACCAAGAGACAATTTTTAAACATCATGGAGTTCGATGTTGATGTCGCTCATTTCCCACCTAAGCGGGTCTTGAGTAGCCTTGGGAATCTGACTAACAACCCTCCAACACCATAACCCGTCCAACTACAGACCAACAACAGCCATGGAGTCTGCAACCGAGTTAGCTTCCCTGTAAGTGTGTCTGATTATGGTCATATGAATTCATCCCATCAAACCTCTTATGTTAGATAGAATGGGGTCAACTTTCCATACAACCAAGGAGTTTCCTTGGACAGCCTTAGTGATAATTTTGGAGTCCCATTCAATTTCAATTCTAGTACATCCTAGGCTAATAGCAAAATTTAGGCCCCATAGGAGAGCCATACCCTCAGTTTGGTTAATAGTATGGTTGTGAAGGGGACTAGAAAAAACAACCATCATTCTCCCCCATTGATCATGAATGATACCTCCATCCGCTTGGAGCCCTCCGTGGACGGAACCATCAAAATTAAGTTTGTGCCATGAAGGCTAAGGTGGAGACCAAACAATAGCCTTTCTAACTGTGATTTTGATGTTGTCATATCTGGCGAACCCCTTGCCAATTCCCCAATTCTTAGCAGTTCTCCAGTCAAAATCAGGGTGGAGATATGGGCTCTTCCAGTGGGCCACAAGCAAATTCTCCTGTAACAGTTTGAGTCCCAGGTTGAAGACCTCAGTTGTAGGGAGTTCAGTATCCCTAAAAAAATTGTTATTGTGCTCCTTCCAAATGATCCAACAGAAGATAGGATGGATTTGGTTCCACAAAAGTTTTAACAGGGTGCTAGGAAGAAGAGTGCCAGTCATGAATCCTATCTTGGATATCCCTATTGGAAACCTAGAGGAGGTTGAGCCAAGATAGGATCTCCTACCAGACCTCGGTAGAAAATGCACAATGTAGCAAGATGTGATTTATTCTTTCCTTTGCCTTCTTATATAAACAACATCTGTTAGCAAGGCTAAATCCCCTTTTTACCAGGTTGTCAAAAGTGAGGATTTTTCCATGTAGCACCGTCCACCAAAATAATTTCACCTTAGGGATTAAATGGGAATGCCAAACATTCTTCTAGCACGTAGTGTCAGCAGTTTCATTAATAAGCAGACCATAAGCCGATTTGACAGAAAACCCCCATGTTGAGTGTGTCTCCATAGCAGTATGTTAGGTTGATCCATAAGAGGAATGTAGACCATGTGGAACAACTCACTGAGTTTGGTCGCTAGGTTGGCAAGGTCAGGTCTGTCATGCAGGTGTGTGAGGAGGTCAATCCATTTACCATTGGTAATAAAGTTGGAGACCAGGGAACCAACTCTGAGCGTCAGGATCTTTCTTAACTGTGAGAATCTAGAGGTCCCAAGAGTGATGTCAGGCAGCCAAGGATCGTCCCAAAACTAGATCTCCCTGCCATTTCCCAACTGCTAGATGGCCCCCTTTTCCCTAATACCTCTACATTTGAGAATGTTGTTCCAAATTTTGGATCCCCCAAGGTGGCCCTGTACCATGAAGAGTTTACAAAATTGACAACCATCCAGGTACTTTGCCTCCATAATTTTACACCAATCAGAAGATCCTAGAACCATGGTCCACGCCACCTTGGATAGCAGAGCCCTATTAAGGTTGAGAATTCTTCTTAGACCCAAGCCACCAAAGGATTTATGAAGACAAACCTTGTCCCAACTAACCAGGGGGAGACCCTTCTTCTCCTCAGACCCAGACCAAAGGAAGGTGCATTGTATTTTTTCCAGCTTCTTAGCCATGAACCAAGAGATTTTAAAAATAGAAAGGAAATACAAAAGAATGCCTTAAAGGGAAGCAACAAGGAGTTGGAGCTTACCAGCACTACTGAGGAGCTTACCTTTCCAGCCCACCAGCTTCCTTTGGGTTCACTCAAGAATGGTGTTCCATAATTTATTCTTCACATCTTTGGTAGTCAATGGGAGGCCAAGGTAAGTGGCAGGAAGCATATCAGCTTGGCAACCCAGAATCTTCAAGATTTTACCCTGAACCAAAGGATCAGTGTTAAAGAAGAACATTTTTCTTTTGTGATAGTTGATATGCTAGCCCAAAGCAGTAGCATAATTTTCAAGAAGTTTTTTCCACATACGTGCTTCCTTAACCGAAGAGGCTCCAAAGAAGAAGGTGTCATCGAAAAATTGCTACAGAACTGTCGATGGAAGGGTGGTAGTCAGTTTAATCCCCTCAATTTCTCTAGATTTTCTGTCTACATCATGTTACATCCCAGGACCTCAACAAGAAGTATAAATAGGTAGGGAGAAAGGGGCTCCCCTTGGCAGACTCCCTTGCCTGGGGTAAATTTTGCACTCGGTTTGTCATTGAACATCACCGAGAATCTCACCGTTTCCATACAAGCCTTGATAAGCACAATAAACTCTTTAGAAAAAAAGCAACTAATACCTTGTAGAGAAAATTTCATTTGACTTTGTCATAGGCTTTTGAAACATCAAGTTTGAGGACCATCCCAACAGCCTTATTGCGGTCAATATAGTGCAGAATTTAATGGGTGGTAATGGTTGCATCCATAATTTGCCTTCCAGGTACAAATCTCTTATTGTTGGGGCTAATGATTCTATTGAATAAAGGTTTGATACGATTGACCATGATCTCTGAGAAGACTTTATAAAGAGTATTGCAAAGGCTTATTGGCCTAAATTCCTCCATAACTCTAGGCTCCACACATTTGGGGACCAATACAATATAGGTGTCATTAAGTTGCTTGAGGATTTTCTTAGTCCTGATGAACACCCGGGCTGCTCTAGTCACATCAGAGCCAACAATATCCCAAAATTATTGGAAGAAGGCTAGGGGAAACCATCCAGGCCAAGGTCCTTATAGGGTTCCATGGAGAACACTGCCTTACAAACCTCGTCATCAGTGACCCTAGAGAGGAGGATATTATTATCAACACTCTTGATAACCGTTGGTAATTGGGATATGAGCTGGTTTTGTAGGATTTTAGAGTTCCCCAAATTCTTATCACTGAAGGATCGAATAAAATAATCAGTGGCCAAATCGCCAAGCTAAATTGGGTTGGAGATTTCCACTCCCATAGAATTTTTGAGAGTGCAGATGGAATTATGTTTCTTGTGCTTGCATGTAGATTGATGGAAAAAGGTTGTGTTTTGGTCTCCCTCTTTAAGCCATAAGACCCTAGATCTTTGTTTCCATAAAAATTCTTCATTGGATAGAGTATCCTTCTAGCACTTCCTAGTATCTTCTTCTTCAGTGTGGAGGTCAAACGAAAGGTTACCAACAACCATTTTCCTTGGAGAACTTCCAGTTTCTCACATAGAACCTTCTTAGTTTGAAAAATGTATCCAAAGGTGGTTTTATTCCAACCTTTAACAACACCTCTGATAAGCTCCAACTTGGAAGAAACCCTAAACATGGTTGTGCCTTTGATCTGGTTAGACCACCATTGTATGATCCTTTCACGGAAGCTGGGGTGGGAGGCCCACACAATTTCATACCTAAAAGGTGCAGGGTAGGGGTATCGCACATCCATCTATTTGAGCAGGAGGGGATTATGATCAGAGGTGGTCCTAGGAAGATAAACCAATGAGGCGGCCGACCCCAAGTGCTTGGATGAGGCTAGAAAGATGCGGTCGTGGCGAACCTGGATAAGGTGGTTCCCTTTTCTTTTGTTGGTCCAGGTGAAGGTATTACCCCTTAGCTCAACATCATAAAGACCATTAAGGAAAAAAAATCTAGACAAGTCCCTCATGTTGTCAGTATAATCCATATTACCCTCACACTTTTCAGACGGGAACAAAGGGGAGTTAAAATACCTAGCCACCAAGAGTTTTGAGTCATGAAGGGGTAAGAAAGAGGCCGTCATTTATTCCCACACCTCCTTTCTCCCCTGGCGGGTGTTGGGAGCATAAATGTTGTAACAGTACCAAGCAGCCGACAAAGAGGTGAAGGACACCACTAAGTGGTGTTGAGAAAAGTTGTGTGCATCTCCCCGGACCTTGGACGGGTTCCAGAGGGTGGAAATTCCTCTCAAAGCCCCGTGAGCCTCAGAGTAGAAAAATTTGGCCCCAAGCCAAAGCCGCCCCACCAGCGCGTCAAAATTAACATAAGACATTTTAACTTCCTAGATTAAAAGAATGTCTACACTATATTCACAAATATATTGTTTGAAAGCTAGTTGTTTCTGGGGGTTATTTAGAACCCTAATGTTCTAGGAGAGAAAAATCATTTCTTACCTTTTTTATTGAGGTCTGTGGTTTTCTAACTTCCTGCTCCTTTATTGTACTCCTTTGTCTTTTGACCCTATCTAAAGGGCGTCCTAGCTTTGTGCCTATGCCAACATTAATTTTTTATTTCTTGTTAACCTCTGTTGGGTTTTCCAATCTATTTCCTCGCTCTTCGGGGTGTCCTTGGGCACTGGTGGAGTACTACAAGTTACCAGCGGGGATCCTGTATCAATGGGGTTAAGAACTAATTCCATCACAGGAAGATCCACGGACCCAATAGTTGAGTTTACTGTAGGCTCAGTGACATTGAGTTCCGTCTGGAATAACACTGCGGCAGGGCTTTTACAATGCTTAGTCTCTGTCTCACTGCTGGAAGATGTCTCCCCATCAGTCTCCTGCCCATTACTCATGGATATTTATCCATCTTCCAATCTAGTGAGGTCAGCAACCGTCATGGGTGGGGGGCTGAGTGTTTTCAACACAGAATCACCGAGTAGTGTCTGGGGGGATCCCTCTCAGTCATGCTAGCCTTCAGATTATCAACATCTCGAGTCATTCAGGGGTGTGGGTTCTCTTTTCACCTGGTGTCGTGGTTTCTAAAGCAATTTTATTTAACTTTAGATCTGGCCTTCTAGGAGAATTGCAGTCCTTCCTAGTATGACCCTTAGAGTTACAGGTCTCAAAGAAAAGGGTATCATTCTCATAGACTATGGCTTGGGTCCATTTATCCAGCTTAGATTTTAACACTGCAAAGTTAAGGAGAGTCTTATTGATAGATACATTTACACAAAAAATGAGCAAAAACCAGACGAGATTTTGAAAGGGTTACCAGATCCACTGAGATGTAGTTCCCAAAAGAGTTACCAATCCATTTGAAGACATGTTCATCCCATAATTTAAGAGGTATCCCTGGGAGACGGCCATCCTACTGAGATCAGTAGAAGGGTCAAAACTTGACTTCCATTTAGCCAGGGTGAGAAGGTGTTTTCCATAGAGCCACGAACCAGATAGGGAAAAGGAGAGGTCATCTACAGCCATGAACCTAAAGAGGATTAGTCCACCAGGAATTACAGAAACCACAACAGTCCGTTTAATCTTCCAGTGGTTTCCCACCCATTTTCTAACCATGTCAATGGTGGGACGAAAGTTGTAGAATCGCTCAACCAGAGCCAAGTTAAGTTCTGCCATGGTTTTTTCCACAACAGAGTCAGGAAGCGTGATCTTCGTGCCCTCCTCTGTAATGGTTGCCAGACTTAAAGTGGGATCTGACTCAGCCACTTGGGTCCCCACTAGCATGCCTTTCCAGTCAGCCTTGGGAGCAGAAAGGGGCAGGGAATCCAAAGTACCTGTTGTATAAGCTTTGTTGGAGTTAGATAGAATAAGGTCGGGAAGAGAGTCCAGGTGTGGATTTCCAGGATGGGGAGGAGGTTCCCCCCATCATTTTTTGCAATGGAAGGAATTCAAAAAATTAGTTTGGGTGGAAAAGTTGCAGAGCGATCTCCCTCAAATAGCATCTCACTAAATCTATTTTTTTGCGTTTATACAAAACACAACCATTATTTGGTGGTGCATAAACTGCTAAGTAATTATTTTATTGAAAACACAAATTAGTAGGCAAGTTTAAAAAATGAATGATCCTCTATCCACATTCTCCATCATCTCAGTGTATAAATATATTGAATTCCAAATATCCTTTAAATTTTACACAAGTCTTATTGAGCGTAGACGGATTTATTGTGCTACATGTATAGAAACACATGATTCACATAAAACTAAAATTCTAATGAATAACACTAACAATTATTCACTACTAATGAATAACACTAACAACTATTCAAATGTTGTCACCTTTACCCCGTTAGAGATAACCATTGTGACAAACCATGAGTGGGTAAAGTTCGCATAACATAGTTTAATGTTTCAACATATAAGCACCTCTTGTAATTTGAAATAAAACTCCAATTGAGGTGAAATCTTCTTCAACACAGCTAAATTATAAACAAGGTATTGATGAAATAAAAACCACGCACACTGAATATTTTTCATAACACATTTGGCCATATGGCTTACTATTACTTCCTATGAATTATCCTAGTGAATGTGGTATTCACACATCCACTAGGAATGGCTACAATTAACATCCCATTCTCATTCCCTCCTTTGTTGTCTATTTTGTGCAAGAGAGTTGATGTCCTAGTAAAATTGAGCATGCTTCCTTGGGTTCTTGTGCATCTCTAGAGGGGTGATCCCAAGAGATCGAATCCTCATACTGCTCCTTTCGATGATAGGATGGTCACTGTTGTCACCTTTTATAGCCTTCATAGTCTCCAAAACTTGATCCTGCAAAAAACCATCAACAGTACACAATTAATTCAGTCTATAATCATTTATGAAGATATCAAATTATTGTTACACTAGATGAAATATAAATGGATCAACAACAAAAGTGACCAATATGTAGTGAATTTTTACCATAGCTATGGATTTCACCAGGTCCTCCATGTGTTGGACCTCATATGACTTTAGCGATTCGAATAACATATTTGAAAAGGAATGAACAAAGGGAAGAGGAGCATCTGGATCAAAGACCTCATCAGTGTAGAATTTTTCACATCCCGGTGGGATTTTATGGTTGTGGCACATAACACCCCTTCCCACCCCATCCAGAACACCTCTTCCTGCCACCTTTCCATATACCAATAGGTCCACGTTATCTCCATCCACAAAATCATGGGCATCCCCATCTATGTGGTCCTTCTTAGTGATAGTTACCTACAATGGTAAAGGTGTGGGTGCATGTAAACCCACCAGCTCATAATGTTAAACCAAGAATCCAACTAGACAAATTAATAATCATACATAGCTCACAAAACAATGTGAAAAGATGACTTCCACACCTTATTCTCCCAACCTTTTGATACATTAGAGGATTTTTGAATATCGTTCAGCTCATCCAAGGAAAGAGGCTCCCCATTAAGTTATATACCTAACTGAGTTTTCTCCCCATGACTTATGTTTATGTCATAATGCGAAAAAAGATCAAAGCAAGATGACACGTATAAAAAAAAAATCGATAAAATACAATTGTATGTTGCATTTTTTAACGCCAATCATATAAATGCATCATACATGACATAATCAACACAATGGATTCTTGGAACAGATATCACCATCACCTTTGTCATTCCTTTGTCCCCACAACCCCTTATTTTTTCCACAAAGACGATCGCAAGGAAAATCAATATCTCAAAAGAGATATATGGAATATGTCCTCATTCCTAAATAACAATATTTCCCCAAGACAAGAACTGGAAAGAGAGAACAATAAAACATACCACTTCATCTGTCTCTTCCATGTTTGAATTGCACTTGACAGTATCATGGGGAATGTCGCCCTGACATGGCCCATAAAAGAATTTTATAAATTGGAACTGATATGGATGGATTAGTGGACAAATTCAAAATGCATAGAACACAAATAGTATGTCCAATGATGACAACTATATGGATATAAAAGATACATACTACATCATCTCCTAAAATGGCACTTCCATACTCGACCACACTGCATGTCGAAGGACGTCCACTATCACAGGAAATTGTAACTCCCTGCCCTTTCCCACCATGAACAAGATGACGACCACCTATCAAACCAGTAGGGCACAAGAATTATCAAATATAAATGTATGCTAACTTTGAGTGAAAAATACATGGAGTAACATATTTAGTTTATGGGCACAAAACCTCTATTGTAGAATGCCAGCATACCTCCTTTGTTGATTCCCTACCCTCTTGAGATAATATTTTTCTTTCTTCCTATCCTCCCTTCTCTATAGCTTATAAGAAGACCAATGTGAACATTTTTTCCCCTTCATCGTGTGGTGTGGGAGTTATTGTTATGGGAAATTCCATTGCGGCCTACTATGAACTACTTGGGGTATGCCCTATGACAACCACATTAAACATTCAACATCACATACACATGCATTGGATGATTAAATTGAACTTAACAAAGTTTACAAAAACAAACTTTGTATGCAAGAATGTTGGGATGACATGGTACTATAATGCAGTCAACCACAATGCCACATACATGTTTTGAGGTGTGATTTCTATATACCTAGTACTCTATTCTTTCCTCTTTCAAATCGATTATTTTTGTCCTCCTTTCCTCCAACCTCTTTGTCCTTTCAGAAGAGTACATTGGAGATTTATCTTGTGGAATTTTGCTTAAATGAGGACCCTTGTCTACCAACTCAGCTGAACCCTCCAAAATCCCATCATGAACCATGTCAGAAACACCCTACCAAAATAACAGTGTACAATCCCCTTGTTATGAAAATAATGCCAAGGATTCATCAAGCTTATAACCCCAAATAGTGACCTCAATTACCTTTGCAAGTAAACACATCATTGATCACTAAAAAATAAAACATGTGCAGTGCATTGCCAGATTACCTTTACTATTGATGGACCTCCATCATGCATTTTGACTTTTCTCCTCCTTGCAACATCCCTCCTCCGATTACTTTTTGAAAACTATGGACTGCCTCTATGATCTACCCCAGCAACAACCTATCATAACACCATTGGTCACTTCACAACACATTATCATGCATGCAAATATCACATTGCACTTGTAAATATATAAAAAAGAACAAAATACACATGACAACTGTTGACTACCTTTCTAAGCAATTTCTTGTGTTCAAACAAATGCAAAATACTCTTCCTTCTCTCCTCCTTTATTGGATAACTTTTGTAAACAAGCATTTCATTAGCGATCTCTTTCTTGCCTTCCTCAGGGAGATCATCGTAGCATTGTACACCGTATTCTATTCATACCCATTTGCCCACGCATATTTTTTGCATACTATGCCTCACTCTCATCTGGTAGTTGATGTCGATCTCCCTCTTCTTGCAGTATTTATCTAATCTTTCAGGGACACCTCCCCTTTTCTAGCATTGTTTTCCCCTAGAAGGCCCACACGCTTGCGCTAGAATGAATGTGATTTTGTGCTTTATGATGAACTATAACTGATTGAATTTTTGAAGATGTTAAGTTGATGATCGCCGAGCTGCACAAAGTTAATGCAAGACATTAAATCAGTTAATTTATTGCATTGTCATTGATGTCAACTTAATATACTTTGATTGGTCATATAAATATTGTCAAATACTTCAAAGAACCAAAGAGATAAAGGTTATGTTATCAGTAAAGCATAAAATTTCAGTATACACCAAGTGACAAAAAGCACTGATGAACAGTGCACACTGACGGATAGAGAACCCCGAGAAGAGTCACAGTGATACCCGAGAAAGATACCCAAGCAAGAATTACCGAGCAGAACCAAAGTGATACTCGAGCAGAATTGAAAGTCACAGTGTTGCCTGAAGGATAGACAACCCCGATGGACAGAGATGCCCGAGGACAACTGAAGTCAAGACCAAGAAAACAAGGACTTAAACACCGATCAGAACTGAAGTTCAGAAATAACAAAAGACTTAGCTGGAAGGAGCTAAATATGGAGTTAACTATTTGATTACATTGTTTTCATCAACTAGTTAAAAGCTAGAGATTTAAAGCTAGTTTTATTCCAGTTGTCAAGAAGAAATCTACGAGATAAAACTAAAGAAAGCTTTAAAGCAAGAATGGAAATATTTGCAGATCACGTCAAGAACAAGAAAGACAAGGACTTAGAAATAGTGAAATCATGTCTATAAAAGAGACAAGCTAATTCATTATTAAAAAAGAGGATGCTGAAGAGAATACTGGTGAAGATAAGAAGTCTTCATATAGATCTGATCATACAAGTTGAAGAATAGAGATAAAGATTTATGCGGACACCGAGAAATAGAGAAGAAACAACATTCACAGAGAAGAAATAAGTGGAGAAAAGGAACAGAAGAGAACATTGATAGGAAAGGTGTTATGAGCTTATAATAGATCTAAAAATCTGCAAGATTAAGTTGTATTTATGAACAAATCATATATTGTTTCAGTTTAACCATTGATTTAGAAAATCTCTCAACAGAGTAGGATTTAACCATCCTTTATATATTGAGATACATCCCAAGGAGCATCCAAAGGTTTCTCATGAAGATAGCATAGTGAATTCTAGATATCAAGTGAAAAACTATTAAATTTAAATCCTCTAACAAGGTCACACTTAACAGTGTGTTTGTAACCTTTAACAGGGTTGGATCTTCACCGAGCTCACTTCAGAAAAGTGAAAATTTTGGGTTACCGGTCCCAAGTGGGTTTCCCCTAACAAGGTTTCCACGTTAAAAATCCATGTGTCAAATGTGTATATGGTTCATTGCTTTGATGTTTTTCTTTACACATTAATAAAACAAGATTGATCAGTAAACACTAAGTTATTTACTATATTTCGGTAAAGACTAGACTACTATTCGGTAAAGCTTAAGAAAAAGGATAAACAGAATACTCCGAGCAGTAGTTATTTGATAATATTATTTAAAGGCATACATCTTGTAGGACTAAAGATAACTAGAGGTTTATATTTGTGGTATAAAGTTTTGGCTTGATTTATTGGATTAATTTTTGAGGCCATTGATTCACCCCCCCCCTCCCCCCCTCTCAGTTATTCTAACAATTGATATCAGAGCTTGTGTGTTTAGAAAGGGAGTTTAAATACTGAAGCAAAAGATCACAAGATGAGAAAAAGGGTTGTCCCTAAGTTGAACAAGGACAAATTTGCATCATGGCAAAGCAGGATAAGACTCCACCAATCAAGTATTGGAAATGATGTTACTCAAACTTAGATACTAAATTTGTTTTACCTATTGGAGCTCCAACCATTGATCAATTGAGAGAAGAGCATGAGCATAATTATATGATGATAGAACTTGCTTCATCTCTCTCCGATGCTGAATTTAAAGATGTCAAAACATGCACCACTGCAAAGAAAATGTGGGACAAATTGAAGCTAGTACATGGAGGATATGCAAATGTGTTAAGAGCTAAGGCAGAAAGCCTAAGAGGAAGGTTGAATGACCTAAAAATGAAAGAAGGAGAAAACATCACTCAGTACAGTTGCAGAATCAAAGAGGTAGTCAATGCTATTCGAGGAATAGGAGGTGTAATTGATATGTGGTAAGTAAAATCCTACGAACCTTACTGCTTATGTATTCTATTAGAGTATCTTCTATACAAGAAATGAGAGCAGTAGCAAATAACAATGTCACTCTAGATAGTTTGATTGGTAGCATTATTTCATTTGAGATGAATAACTTTGACAACAGTGTATTACCATATATTGAGTCTGCATTCAAATATTCTTTGAAAATAAGTAAATCAAGTCAAAAATACACTATGAGAAATGATAGTGAAAGTGATAGTGATGACCAAGAACTTGATGAGATTGAAGCACTAATGGCTAGAATATTGCAAAGAGGCAAAGGTAGATACAAAGTTAAATTACCATTGGTATGTTTTAATTGTAAAGAGATTGGACTCTTTTCTTCTAGATGTCCTAACAAAACAAAAGAAGACAGAAACAGTGACAGATCATATGAAAAGAAGTTTGACAGGGGTGATGATAGAGATTACCAAAGCAACCGACAATCTGATAGAAGAGACAACCAAAAATACAAGGACAAAGGGAAGAAAGCTTGTTACCTGGCTGAGAACAAAGATGAGAATACTGACATCGAATCTGATGAAGATATTTAGGTGGTATTTGTTGCTATGAAGGATGATTCAGACGAAGAGGAAGGGAATATTGAAATTGGACTCGTATCTAAGGTTAGTAAGAATGATGTCTGGATTATTGATAGTGGATGTACTCACCACATGACTGGAGATAAGGAAAAGTTTGAAACTTTTGAGTATTATAATGGTGGATCAGTAAGAATGGGTAATGACTCACCTTGTTCGGTTGAAGGTAAAGGAACCATAATGTTGAATAATGTGATCATATGTGAAAATGAATATTGGGTGAAAGGAATTAACTATAATATGTTCAGTGTTTCACAAACGAATAACATAAGGCACCGAGTTGCATTTCAGAAGAAAAAGGAAAATATCTTTAATGAATCGGGAATGTTGATTGGAACTAGTGAAAAAATAAAAGGTAACCTATTCTATCTTGATGATATAAACACCGCTTGTTTAATGGCTATAAATGAAGACATATGGTTGTGGCATAAAATATTATGTCATGTGAATTTTGACAACATGGTTAGGATAAGAAATAAAAGGAAAGTAAGAGGCTTAGCAAGAATGTCAAAACTTGACCATGTCATGTGTAAGAATTGTCAAAAAGTAAAATGACAAAGTCTAGTTTCAAGAGAAAAAGCTTCTCATCTAATGCTATTCTAGAATTAGTTCATATTGACTTATGTGGACCCATGAGAAAAAAGAGCTACTATGGAGATAGATACTTCATTCTATCTGTAGATGATTATTCTAGGATGATGACTGTTATGTTTTTAAAAGAGAAATCAGAAACATTCAAAATGTTTAAATGGTATAAAGCTATTATAGAAAAAAAAAGTGGTAAGGAACTGAAATGATTAAGATCAGATAGAGGAGGAGAATTTATTTATGATGAATTCACTAACTTTTGTAATGAGCATGGAATTCAAAGACATGTTTCTGCACCAAGAACACCACAGCAAAATGGGATTCTGAAAGAAGGCACAGATCCATTGTTGATTGTGCCATAACACTGCTGATTGAGAAAGGCATCACTCAAAAATTTTGGAGAGAAGTTGTTCATACAGCTGTATACACATTGAACAGAGTTCAATTGAAGAAGGAAACCAATAAGACACCTTATGAGCTATGGTATGGACATACTCCAAATGTAAGTTACTTCAGATTTTTTGGAAGTCAATGTTATATTTTAAAAGATGATAGAAATGGAAATCTTGACTCCAAAGGTGAGGAAGGAATATTTCTATGTTATTCTAACAAAAGAAAGGCTTATAAATGTCTTAACAAATCCTCTAACAAAATAATTGAAAGTGCAAATGTCAAAGTAGATGAATTTGTTGAGAAAAATGATGAGGAAAGCAAAAAAGAACCAGAAGACTACAACAGGTTTGTCTAAAGTGAAGAACCTGACACTCTTCCTGAGAAATAGTGTATCGCTCCTAAACGACAGAAGAATGCACCCGAGCATCAGGCTGCAAACACCAAAAATCAGGAAATTGCTCAAGATGATGCACCAAGAGATGGAGATCAGAATGAAGGTCAAGATGATGATCAGAATGATGAACAAAGACTTGAACCAATACTTTCCAAGTATGTCAGAAGACACCATCCAAAAAACCAAATCATAGGAGACAAAAAGGCTAGAATGAGAACAAGAAGTAAGTCACTGAAAACTAGATGTTTAATTTGTGATTTTGAGCCTAAATCTGTTAATACTGCACTTGAAAATGAAGAATGGGCCAGTGCTATGAATGAAGAGATAGAAAAGATTCAGAAGAATGGAACATGGACATTAGTACCTAGACCGGATGAAAATAATGTCATTGGTACCAAATGGATATTCAGAAACAAGCTAAATGAGAATGGAGAAGTCACAAGGAACAAAGAAAGATTAGTATGCAAAGGGTATGCACAAGAAGAAGGTATTGACTATGGAGAAAAATTTGCACCTATTTCTAGACTAGAATGAGTCAGAATTCTACTTGCTTATGTTTCATTCAAAGGATTCAAGGTATACCAAATGGATGTCAAAATTGCATTCCTAAATGGAATACTGGAAGAAGTATACATTGAACAACCAGAAGGGTTTTTTTATCCTAACAAGAGAAACATGGTTTTTAGACTACACAAAGCCTTGTATGGATTGAAACAAGCACCAAGAGCATGGTATGAAAGACTTCACTCCTATCTCATAAGTATTGGATTTGTAAGAACAAGTAAAAACATTAATCTGTATTTAAAAGAAGATACTGATGATAACATTCTGATTGCTGAAATATTTGTTGATGATATCATAGTTGGGGGTAATGATATGCTATGAAAATAATTTTTTGTTGAAAAGAGAAAATAATTTGAGATGTCAATGTTTGGGGAGATCAATTTCTTTCTTGGTCTATAGATTCTTCAACAGTATGCAGGCATATACATCACACAATCCAAATACATCAAGGAATTTCTCAAGATATTCAAGATGGAAGACTCCAAGCCAGTTGGAACACCTATGGAAACTAGATGCAAGTTGACAAAGGAAGACAAGTCAACCAAGGTAAATCATACCCTATATAGATCAATGATTGGAAAACTCATTTATGTTGTTCATACTAGACCAGATATAGCACATGCAGTTGGAATAGTTGCAATATTCTCTGCTAATCCCAAGGAATCAAACATGACTTCTATCAAAATAATTCTGAGATATCTAATGAATACCAAAGACTATGGCTTATGGTATAAAAGAGAAGGAAAATTTGAGCTTGAAGTCTATACAGATGTTGATTGGGCTGGAAACTTAGATGACAAAAAGAGCACAACCAGAGGAGCATTCTTCATGGGTGACAGACTTGTCACATGGATAAGTAAGAAGCAAAGATGCATCTCACAATCTACTGTAGAGGTAGAATATGTGGCTACTGCTGCAAATTGCTCATTGCATGGATCATCAATTACTGGAAGGTATGAATATGAAAATTCTTGAGCCAGTGATTATCTATTGTGATAATACTAGTGCAATAAACATATCAAAGAACCATGTCATGCATGCTAAGATGAAGCTTATTGGTATCAAGTATCATTACTTAAGAGAACAAGTACAAGAGAAAAAGGTGATACTGGAATATGTTCCATCCAAGGAACAATTAGCAGACATATTCACAAAGCCATTTCCTAAAGATACATTTGAGTACCTGAGAAAGAGACTAGGGGTCTGACCCTTGTCTATTGGTCACTAAACTGACTAGGAGGCTGCATCAACCTACACATAATAAAAAGATCATTCATGTTGATGCAAGCACAGAGATGGACTGCAAATATATATCAGTACACAACAATGTACTTATCTGCACTGAACACCAGAGTTATGGTATTGCTGATGAAGGGAAATTCAAGGAATATATTATGAAAAAGAGAGAGATTTAGTTTGGCATTGATGTCAAAGGGAGAGAAGTATCCAAAGAAAGAGATGACTTAAGGGAGAGATTATATCCATATGAAATATCTATCAGAAGTATTGAAAGGGAAAGATGTACTTAATGAATATGGAGAGAAATATATTGTTGTCAAAGGAAAAAGAGATATGAATAGAAATATCCATCAAAGAGAGGAATAGTCAAATGGAGAGAAAACATCAGAGAATGATTAAAAGAAACATCCATATGAGGGAGAGAATTGGAAAATTTAACACTGCATATCTATCCAGAAAAGGGGGAAGAGATTCTACAACAAAGAGAGAGACAGAATCAGAAGTTGCAACACCTATTCAGTGAAGGGAATAAAGAAGTACTCTACAAGAATCAAATCTAAGCTAGAAGAGCTTACCGAAAGTCAGACATTTGTATTAGTTATAGAGAAAAAATTTGGTAGAGCTTGACGACTACAACTGATATATTTCATATTGTATTAGTATTATGTAGTATGTTGCCATCAATGCCAAAGGGAGATATTGATGAACTATAACTGAATGAATGTTTGAAGATGTTAATTTGATGATCACCGAGCTGCAGAAAGTTAATGCAATACATTAAATCAGTTAATGTATTGTATTTTCATATATGTCAACTTGATATACTCTGATTGGTCATATACATATTGTCAAAGACTTCAAAGAACCAAAGAGATAAAGGTTATGTTATCAGTAATGCATAAAATTTAAGTATACACCAAGTGACAAAAAACACCGACGGATAGATAACCCTGAGAAGAGTCACAGTGATACCAAGCAAGCATTACCGAGAAGAACCAAAGTGATACCCAAGCAGAATTGAAAATCACAGTGTTGCCTGACGGACAGAAAACCCTGATGGACAGAGATGCCCGAGGACAACTAAAGTCAAGACCGAGAAAACAAGGAGTTAAACATTGATCATAATTGAATTTTAGAAATGATAAAAGACTTAGCTAGTAGGAACTAAATATGGAGTTAATTGTTTGATTAGATTGTTTTCATCGACCGGTTAAAAGCTAGAGATTTAAAGCTAGTTTTATTCTAGTTGTCAAGAATAAATCTGCGAGATAAAACTAAAGAAAACTTTAAAGAAAGAATGGTGAGATTTGTGGATCATGTCAAGAACAAGAAAGACAAGGACTTAGAAATGGTGAAATCATGTCTATAAAAGAGATAAGCTAATTCATTATAAAAAAGAGGATGCTGAAGAGAATACTGGTGAAGATAAGAAGTCTTCATACAAATCTGATCATACAAGCTGAAGAACAGAGCTAAAGATTTATGTGGACACCGAGCAACAAAGAAGAAACAACATTCATCAAGCAGAAAGAAATGGAGAAAAGGAACATAAGAGAACATTGATCAGAAAGGTATTATGAGCTTACAATAGATCTGAACATCTGCAAGATTAATTTCTATTTATGAACATATCATATATTGTTTCAGTTTAACCATTGATTCGTAAAATCTCTTAACAGAGTAGGATTTAACCATCCTTTATATATTGAGATGCATCCCAAGGAGTATCAAAAGGTTTCTCATGAAGATAGCATAGTGAATACTAGATATCAAGTGAAAAACTATTAAATTTAAATCCTCTAACAAGGTCACACTTAACAGTGTGTTTGTAACCTTTAACAGTGTTGGCTCTTCACCAAGCTCACTTCAGAAGAGTGAAAATTTTGGGTTACCGGTCCCAAGTGGTTTTTCCCCTAACAGGGTTTCCATGTTAAAAATCCATGTGTCAAATGTGTATATGGTTCATTTATTTGATGTTTTACTTTACACATTACTAAAATAGGATTGATCAATAAATGCTAAGTTATTTACTGTATTTTGGTAAAGACTAGACTGCCATTTGGTAAAGCTTAAGAAAAAGGATAAACAGTATACTCCAAGTAGTAGTTATTTGATAAGATTAGTTAAAGGCATACATCTTGTAGGACTGAAGATAACTAGAGGTTTATATTTGTGGTATAAATTTTTGGGTTGATTTATTGGATTAATTTTTGAGGCCACTAATTCACCCCCTCCTCCCCCTCCCAGTTATTCGAACACTTTACCAACCTGTGCATGTTCAGGCTGCACAGATCCTAGAACCTATGACCTCCTCCATTTACACATGCTCCATATTCTGTTTGATGATACATGAATTCCTACACACACATTCTTTGTTCAAACAATCAATCATCATACCAACCTAAAGAAACTTGAAATGCACTTATCGTAGTAGTTACAAGGAACTAATGATAGCACAAAGTCTATGGCTGAGAAATAAAAATGAGAAAGGAGAATAGTAACTAGACCTCACCTTTGGTCAGGGCATGTCCTCCCTTTTTCTGAGAACTAGCAAAAACATTGTGCCCTTCTCTATAATCATCATCCATTCTCTCTTAATCATCCTCATTAGACATATCTTCTGCTAAAAACTTAAACTTTCCATCAGAAGTGTTTTGATTTTTGTCAACATCAGCCATGAGCTCTTCCACCACAACCACCATTTGTTTTCCTTTCTGACGTAAATCAATGAAACTTTGTTTACAGTATTCTCCAAAACACACGTATGATAGCTTTTGTACTTTTAGAGTAGGTGAGAAAAAATCTCTAATAAATAATTACCACTTTCATTGTTGCGCCTGCAATAGCATCCCTCCTTTGTCCAGGAAACAATTTATTCAAAGCCTCCACTCCCTCCCATGTATAATAGTTTTACATCCCATTAAACATTTCTTTTGGGTTGGGAATCCAACGAAAGCAAGTATACATTTTCATCCTCCACTCCTACATTACCGGAACGCCTTTCACATGCCCCGGTATTGGCTGATTGAGCCCAATCTAGTCCAACACAACCAGTGGGGATTCCTATAAACTAAATGTCAAGGGTTCTTCCAACTTCTCTTTCAACCAACCAATCATATATATCTACATATAAAAAAGAAATTGATTTCCCAAATTGGTGTTGCAACCTATTGGAGTTTGTGAAAAAAGTACCCCGGTACTAAATGTGCATTATCAAACTCGGAGAGGGAGAAAGAATATTAAACACAAGGTTACATAACATGCTTGCTGTAGAGTGGTCACATAAATCACATCAATTAAACATAATGATTCATAAAAATCGTATCACAAATAGTGGACACAAAGCACATCAATTAAACAGAGGAGTGCATAACACGCGCGTTAGAAAGAGTGTCCATGGAAAACATGTCATCCTTTCCATTCTTACTCTGGGGACCATATCAAACTCATTTTTGCATATATAGAATTCCACAACATCAATAACTACATTGATCATATATATGGTATTTTTAGAATGTAACAGTGTGCGTTCCAATACAAATTGTCAAGTGGGAATACCTTGTTTGTATAGGAAGATGTCAAGGCACATGGTTGTTCTACTAAATAAAATCATGGCTTGCACACTGTAGGATAAGAAAATTATGTTTATGGAATAAGATTTTTTTGATACTCAAATCATCTATTACCTTACATTTAATTTTTAGAGTGGAGGAATAAATAAGATATTCCCTTTTATTCTAAAATGCACAAAGGAAGGATCCAAATTGATCAACCCAAAAAGGATCGATGCATAAATGAATCAATCTATTGGAAATAAGAATAAAGGAGATCCTAGGTTTCCCTCCTAAAATGTGTGTGAATGACTGTAAATGTGTGATAGATTTAGAATGATTAAGGATTTGAATTGAAATGAATGATAGAAAAATACTAACCTTGAAATATTGCAGATCTGAAGAATGTTGTTTTCTAAAGCCTGTGTTGAGTTTCTGGAAAATATGAGACCGAATCCGGAATAGAAATGAAAAGACGAACAAAACCTAGAAATCTTTTTCTATTCTGACACAATTCTAATTTGTACCCTCAAGTCAATGTCACCATTGACTAGAATTTTTTATTGTGCCCTAGGGTAGAATCGACCTAAAAAGTCTCAGACTGAAATTCTATTTTAAGATCCTGGAAGTTTGCCGAAAAGGGTATCTAAATCTCCATCCTGATCTGTTGTTCCAAACCTGTACTTGCAAGAAAATTGGTTTGTTTTTTTGTTGGGGGGAGGAGTTTGCCTTGGTCAAACCCCAGTTTTGGAATTAACCTCAAATATATAATTGAAATTGCAAGAATAAACAAAGTAAATGAAACAATTCACCTTGCTCATGTAAAAGGTCCTTGTGGAGGATTTGAATCCTTGAATCCACAAGTATGGATGCACCAAATGGATGTAGAATATAGAATGTAGAATATAGGATGTCTTCAATCAATTGATTTTTAGATCTTCAACACCAATCTTGAATGGGTTCTTGAATTAGAAGAGGCTTGGAGGAATGTGGATGGAGAAATCTTCAACAAGAGGGCTCCATGTAGCTTGAATCCTTCAATGGTCACCAATGGATCTCCTTGATGAAAATGAGTGCTTGAGAAGTGCTTGAGAATGGATAAATACTTCAATGGCTACTTGTCTTGCTTCAAATCTTGCTTCCTCATTTTTGGAATTCACTCTTCAAGTCTTGAGCTCCTGCAATTATCAAGTCTTAGATTGTTCTTTCTTGTGGTTAGAGAGTCTTAGTGCTTAGAGAAATTGAGAGAAGAAAGCTTCCTTTTATATGAAATAAGGGAACAATCTTCTAGAGAGGCCGACATAGGAGAATTAAATTCTAATTGGACCCATGCCCCTAGAAGAGGACCTATGTTAAATATAATTTAGGATTTGTTGTCCCGAAGTCTGAAATAGCCGACCCGCAAGCGGAAATTAAATTTTTCTAAAGACCGATATCCGGAAACCCTGAGATTCTAAAATTTGAATCTCGGGCCTGGAAAAGGTCGATTGTGACCTAGGACAAGTTCGAGGTCAACCTTGAACCTGAGGTCAAAGTTCCATTTTCTCAGTCTGGGGTACTAGAAATAGGTTGGAAAAGTGGAAATGGGGCAGAACAGAGGGATAAAGCCATGTCAAAGTCAGGAACCCATTCAAGGCGCTTGACATGACCCCAAACCACTTACTTGGAATGTTAAACTAGTCTACCATGGAAGTGCTTCCATTTTCTGACTATACATTTAGCCCCCACTTTAGCAAGAGTATGGACTCAATACAAACTCTTGATATAGGAGATCATAAAGAATATATAATCTTATTGGAATCAAAAGGGACAAAGAAATCCTCAAGCCCCCAAGAGAATTAAGTCTTTATCAACCCTAAGATCGCAATAAGAGAGACATCACCGGTCAAAGAGAAAAAGAGAAAGGGTGTGATTAGCTCGCCCAGTAAGATGTTTGTATCTCACTGTGAACCAAAAAAAGGATAGGATGGCCCACCAAGCAAGCACTTGATAGTCACCCCATAAATTTGTGCACCTTCTGGAGGCTTTGATGAAGTACCCATGGATTGCTATATCACCATGGAATACAATTGTAAAATGTGCATCTCTTCAGGATTTAGCAACTTATGTGCATTACCTTCTGAGGATTTAGCATATTGAATTGTAATTGAATGTGTATCTCTTCAGGATTTAGCAACTTATGTGTGTTACCTTCAGAGGATTTAGCATGCTGAAAAACAAAAGGTTAGAACAAAAATGCATAATATAGAACGAGGGAGGCCGTATATATGCCCCCCTCCTTAAGATGGAAAAATACATACTATTTTGACATGTTTAAGGAAAGAAAAGAACAAGGATAAATCCCTCTTCAGCATCAAGACAATATCCATAGACAACACCCAGTCCAAGCCAAGAAGGTCACAACTCCTATGAGGCCATGGGAGGGATGAATGCAAAGAGATATCATGGAAGAAGTGAAAAAGTAACCCTTGTGAGGGATAGCACACTATTTATTTTCCAAGGTGAGAGATTTATCGACCATGGAAACCCAATGTCAAACAAATAAATAGGTCATGATCAAGGACATAGATCCTCAATGTAATCCAAAATTTTCATGTATGATTGGATATCACATAATAGATAGATATTTCTTAACCAAGGGAAAAGTGGATCCTGGAAAGACATAAAATAAGGAGATGGCATCCTTGCTCCCCAAGCATAGGAACAAGGATGAAAGAGGACCTATTATATTACTCACAACACTATGCAAGACAATGAGCCCCCAAGAATTAGGCTAACATTGTTTACATAATGTAGAGTTCCATAATGGGAACATAAATGTTATTTAGAGAAAATAGGATTGAAATACAACTCCTTTCCACATGATATATAAATAAATTTACTATCAATGAGCTGCCTAATCTTATAATGTAAAGCTTGACATTCATTAGTGTTAGAGTAATAGTCCCTTGGGTTATTAATTAAATCATTATGATCTAATTACTAACTCACCTATTCACTCTAGTTGCTTAAGCTAACCTTAGGTTTTCCTTTTTAGGGTTTCGTGATTCCTTTTATAAGGATTCACCTCTTTGTATTTTAAAGAAGGAGTTATTCACAAGCATTGTAACATCTTGAAACATATTGTTAATATATTGTTTTCTTGTGCATACGATGCCTCTAGTTTTTGGCCTCCATAGATTCTTCCTTTCTTCTATCCTTTACTTCTTTGATGTAACAGGTTATGCATGCAAGTGTTCTTGGGAGGATAGGTGTTTACCTATTCTAACATGGTATTAGAGCTATCTTGCTGCTTGTTGTTCATATTTTGTCAAAGTGTTTCAGAAGTTGGAGGTTTTTCTGGCTTTTCAAAAGCCTTTTATGTGGATTTAGGGGGGACCTTTGTTTCTGGTTATTTTGGGCTCAAACAGACATCACCGTTGTGCTCAGAGTGCCCCAAAACCCTAGAATCCATATAAAACTTGTACATTTTGGACAACTTGGCTCCGAGGCAAAAAAAAATTTGGTTTCCAGTGTCGTACGGGCATGGAAACCGAGAAAAATACACAAAAAAGCACATTTTTTATGTTTTTTTTGGCGCATGCAATGTTTTTTGTTTCGCACCACTCGCGCTCTACCAGCGGGCCTTCGCCACTCCACCGGCCCTACGCTCTGCCCACTGCGCGGCCCCCGCTACCTCTGGCCCCCGCCGGCCTCCGGTCCCACCTCCCGGCCCCGCCGCTCCGCCGGCCCTGGGCTCTACCCATCGCGCGGCCCCCACCGCCACCCCCGCTCCGCTTTGGTGCCCACCACTCCTAGCCCCACTGGCGCCCTCCACTCCGGAGTCCACCACTGCTCCAGCTCCGCCGCCCGGTGGGTCTGTTAGCCCTTTTTCTACCCGCGGCGGTCATATGGGTGATTGAGGGCTTCGATGTAGCCCCCTGCATGCACCATGCGCCCAGGGACTTGGGATTTTTCAGCCCCAGGGGCTTTAAACTTATTTTTGGGGCCTTTCTGACCTCCTGGCACTGTTTTCGCTCTATCTAGAGCATACGGAGGAATTTTTCTGACTTCCTTATATCGTCGAAAATCTATTTCTAAGCTCTTTCCGATGATGGAGGTTAGGTTTTTGGGTTCTTCCATTTTGATAGTGTTTTTTTCTGTTAAAGTCTGATGTCTATTTTTTTCCTTTCGGGAGCCATATCTTGCTCATCCAAACTCTATTTTTGGAAAACCAGATATTGTCAGAAAGCTGGTTCAGTGAGATTTTCAATTGTAGGAGTCTTTTTCCAGATTCTTATCCAAGTTCTTTCTCCTTTGAGTTTTTTTCTTTCACACTCTGGCGGATTACTTGGGTTCTACAAGTCCTGGGATCTCTTATATTCTTCTGGCTCACTCTTCTTTCTGACTTCTGAGCATTGTATGCTTCTCTTCTGTAGAATTTTTTTTTCTATAAACACACTGAGATAAAGTGCCTGCTTTTGCATATCTGGTATTTCAAGCATGTTGTGTTTGTTTGTACTCGCACTCAGTTATAAAGTGCCATGGGGGGTTATGATGTTTTATCATTTTGTGCTCATCCACTTCGTCAAGTGAGTGTAACTTCCATGAAATTAGCCCATGCTATGTGTCAGTGACACCACCCTTTATCCTGTGCTTGTACTTTTGTTGCACTGTTGGTGTTCCTGATTCTTCTTCCTGCAGATTTTTTTGGCATTGCATTCCAGTGTTCCTATCACCCCTCTCCTTGCTCAGCATTATGGGGGGGTTCACCTGTTGGCTCTATTGCTTCCTTGGTTTGGTTGAGTGATCTACATATACAGTTTTTGTTCCTATGTACTAGGTGGATGCAGTGGCTAGGCACCTATGCATTTTGGTGAGATGGATCATCTACTATATAGACACTCGTTCATTCCTATTTTTGGAGGTCACCTCTTCAATTGATCAGCTCTTCAGACTTTGTCTTCTCTACCTAGTCATGCACTATTTTAGTGGGGGTTCCAACAGTTACTTCTGACAGTGTTTGCAGCTTCATGCTTTGGAGATGCTTCTTGCTCTTTCTTGTTCCTTTCTTTGGGACATTTCCCTAGATTGGAGGCTTTGTTTCCTTCATCTAGTTTATTTCTTGTATTGGGTACCTGATCAGGCCTTGTTGTCGGGACCCTTCTTTCCTTCTTTCTGCAGTAGTCTCCTGAGTTTTTGCTTCTCCCTAAGCTTATCTTAAGGGGGGGTGTTAGAGTAATAGTCTCTTGGATTATTAATTAAATCATTATGATCTAATTACTAACTCACCTATTCACTCTAGTTGTTTAAGCTAACCTTAGGTTTTCCTTTTTAGGGTTTTGTGATTCCTTTTATAAGGATTCACCTCTTTGTAATTCAAAGGAGTTATTCACAAGCATTGTAACATCTTGAAACATATTCTTAATATATTGTTTTCTTGTGCATACGATGCCTCTCATTTTTTGGCCTCCATAGATTCATCATGTCTTCTATTCTTTACTTCTTCGATGTAACAGGTTATGCATGCAGGTGTTCTTGGGAGGATAGGTGTTTACATATTCTAACAAAAATGCTTCCAACTAATGGATTCAAGGGAATAGACATATCTTCCTCTACTTCCTCTTTAAACAATGGATTCAGGAACATAGAGAGCTCAAGCAAATCTTCTTTTGCTTCCTCTTCAAATAATGAATTTAGGAACATAGAGAGCTTGGGCATATCTTAATGAGAGCTTTCATCTAAAAATTCTTCTTGTTTATATGTTGTATGTTGTTCTATTTCATCTCCTCTCTTTAATTCTTGGAATTTATCATCTCCTTCATCTAGTAATCCCTGAATATATATTGATCCATCAACTCGCTTATCATGGTGCATCGAGAAATAAAATTGACCACTCTTCTCAATATGTTTTTGATATTCCATGTCTAGTAAATATTGAGCTGCCTAATCTTATAATGTAAAGCTTGACATTCATTAGTAGAGTGATCATGAAATCTATGATAAAAACAAAAAGGAAGAGTCTTCAAGTGTGGACTACGCTTCTTTTTGTGTTTAGGTCTAGTAATCATCTTAGCACGAAGGAGTTTAGGAAAAAGAACTTCTTGGTCAAATTCCTTCATAGGTTCATCATGTTTTGAAGTGTTATTTGAGATATTGGTAACATTGATGTATTTTTGTAGATTAAATCCCAATCCATATGCTTACCACATCCTTGACTATGGAATCCTTGTTTAACTAGTAAATGATAACCAAGACTATAAGGAGAAGCCATATCAGAAGGAGTCAATGGAACTTCAGTAGTCACTATGTCATTACTAGTAGGTTTGACAGATTCATAGTGGGTAGAAGCAACGATAAAATTATTACGAAGAGCATTAGAAGTAGACACAAAAACTTGTTGTTCAAACTCTCTTTGTTGCTTCATAAGATCAAGATTAGAAACCTTATACTCTCCAATAAATGTAGGATTAAAATTGAGGGTTACCCAATCATCTCCAGGAAGAGCATTAGAGGAAGGAGGATTACTATGAGGAATAGGATTATTGTGAGTTTGAATATTCAAACAAGGATTTGGCGCATCATCCGCATGAAGTGTATATATCTTATTGTTGTGGATAAACTTGACTTTATGATGAAGGGTGGAAGGAACAACATGAATCTCATGCAACCAAGGTTTACCCAAAAGGAGGTTATAATTAAGAGGTCCAGGCATAACATGAAAAGGAGTATTTAGGATAACCAGACCTACTTTGATAGGTAAGGTAATGATGCCCAAATTTTTCTTTGCAATATTGTCAAATCTACGAATAGGGATATTATTAGGTTGAACAGTTGAAAGATCAGCTTTAATCACTTTGAGAAATTCCATGCTACAAATACTAATCCCAGATACATTATCAATCAAGGTCCTACGAATGGTACTCTTATTGATAGCAACAACAACCATAAGAGAATCATATTGATTATGTACTTCTTTAGAAGCTAAATCCTTTTGAGTAAATACAATGTCAGGAGGACCCGGGGTAGCATGCATGCACTGTAAGAAGGCATTTATGTTCTCTTGATTAGGAGGTGGAGTGGAAAGAGTTGCAAGAGCTTTTTTCAAGGATTCATGGTAGGTAGATGAAGTTTGAGGAAGCTCCCATAAAGAAATCTTGGCAAGGGTATTGTGCAATTGGTTTATCAAATCATACTCCTAGCTAGGAAGACGGGGTGGAGGAGGAAGAATGGGTTGAGAAGGTGGTAAAGAAGCTGGAATAGTAGGATGAGGATTATTCCATGTATGATAAGCATGTGAAACAGAATCTTTATTATCAAAGAAATCCAAAGGATCTTTAGGTTTACCCTTAATAGTTATTCGAGGACATCATTTTACCGTCATCAAAGGTTTAGGAAATAAAATTCTAGATGCCTCAATGTTGCAAATAGAAGAGTTTGAAGGTAACCATGCACACACCCTATGGTAAAGGTCAATTGGAGAAGTTGTAGAGGAGGATGCAATAGGAATAGGATCGATGGAGATCTCATTCGAACAATTTTCATTCTCACTTCCATGTATCTCATTAAGGGATCTATTCTCTTGTACAATAAAATCTTCATCAATGTATTCAAAACAAGAGTCATACATGTTGAACACACAAGAAAATTACAAGCACGTGAATGTTTTTGTGTTTTTAAAGAAATTTTATATTTTTTTTAATGTATTTTTGGAATATAAATGCAAGAGCATAAAAGAAAACCTACTTATATATGCATGCAAGATCTAATATGAAATGTAAATCTAACACCAAAGAGAAAGAGTTGTCTATCGCGGGTTCACCAAAATGTAACATCTAAAATGAAAGATCTATAAATGTGCGTCATTTAACATAAAATACATTACATTTGAATATGTTATAGGGGTAAATAAGATGCTCTCCTTCTATCCTTAGATATGCAAATGAAAGATCCAAATTGATTAACCCAAAAGGAAGGATCAATGCATAAATGAATCAACCATTTGGAAACAAGAATAAAGAAGGAAGATCTTAAGTACCTGGTTTGGTTGATTTGAATGTGTTTTAGATTCAGATAGATTGATAACCTTAATTGAATTGAATAGGAGAAATATACTAACCTTGAAATATTGCAGATCTGAAGAATGTTGTTTTCTGAAGCCTGTGTTGAGTTTCTAGAAAATCTAAGATTGGATCTAGAATAGAAACACAAGGACAAACAAAACCCAGAAATATTTTTCTATTCTGACATAGTTCTGATTTGTACCCTCAAGTCAATGTCACCATTGACTAGAATTTCCGATTGCGCCCTAGGGCAGAATCAACCTAAAAATTCTCAGACTGAAATTATGTTTTTGGATCCCAGAATTTTTCTGAAAAGGGTATACGAATCTCTGTCCCGATCTGTTGTTCTAAACCTGTACCTGCAAGAAAAATGGTTTGTTTTTTGGGGGAGGGGTTTGCCTTGGTCAAACCCTGGTTTTGGAATCAACCTCAAATATATAATTGAAATTTCAGGAATAAACAAAGTAAATGAAACAATTCACCTTGCTCATGTTAAAGGTCCTTGTGGAGGATTTGAATCCTTGAATCCACAAGTATGAATGCACCAAATGGATGTAGAATATAGAATTTAGAATGTAGGATGTCTTCAATCAATTTATTTTTAGATCTTCAACACCAATCTTGAATGGGTTCTTGAATTAGAAGAGGCTTGGAGGAATGTGGATGGATAAATCTTCAACAAAAGGGCTCCATGTAGCTTGAATCCTTCAATGGTCACCAATGGATCTCCTTGATGAAAATGAGTGCTTGAGAATGCATGAATACTTCAATGACTACTTGGCTTGCTTCAAATATTGCTTCTTCACCTTTGGAATTCACTCTTCAAGTCTTGAGCCCTTGCAATTATCAAGTCTTAGATTGTTCTTGTTTATGGTTAGAGAGTCTTAGTGCTTAGAGAAAATGAGAGAAGAAAGATTCTTTTTATATGAAATTAGGGAACAATATTCCAGAGATGCCGGTAGAGGAGAATTAAATTCTAATTGGACCCATACCCCTAGAAGAGGACCTATGTTAAATATAATTTAGGATTTGTTGTCCCGAAGTCTGAAATAGCCGACCCGGAAGCTGGAATTAACTTTTTCCACAGACTGACTTTCGGAAACCCTGAGATTCTAAAATTTGAATCCTAGGCCTGAAAAAGGTTGATTGTGACCTAGGTCAAGGTCGAGGTTGACCTTGACCCTAAGGTCAAAGTTCCAGTTTCTCAGTCTGGGGTACCAAAAATAGGGTGGAAAAAGTGGAAATGGGGCAGAACAAGGGGATAAAGCTAGATCAAAGTCAGGAACCCATTCAAGGCGCTTGACATGACCCCAAACCACTTACTTGGAAGGATAAACCAGTCTACCATGGAGGTGCTTCCATTTTCCGACTATACACACACATGAGATTGAGGAGTATAACCTCAAAAAATCCATTCTAGTCGATATAATGTATGCTTTTATCTTATTAACAGCTAAGGGGGTAAATCAAATGACACATAGCACATATAATCATGTCCATAAAGATGAAATGTGCCATGAAAGTAATGAAAGTGAGATAGAGGATAAGAACATGCAGGACAATATATGTAATTAATAGACAATCAAAATTGTGAATGAATCAAGGATAAGAATGATGACCTATAATTTATTGACATTCCTGACGACTATTGAAGCATTCCTAGAATTGAAAAGCCTACATGTACAACTAGTGTTAGACAAAGTTTACAACTAATATTCAACACGAGGCACCACATATAATTCCTATATTCCCCAAATCACACAAAATTTTGTGCACACAACTAGCCCACGAAGGGAACACAATCACAGACAACATAGGGAACAGGTGCCAATTATCTTATTTCCTAAGTAGAAGAAAGGAAATGTATTTTATGAGTACAAAAGTGACAATGTTTAAACATGTCTACTCACCATATGGTTCAAGGCCCACCAATCGACAGCTTGTGTTATTTTGGATACAAATTCCTGCATGGTGAAAATAGAGTTAGTGCTAGTCATATTTTGAATTGGTAAGTTAAAATGGTACCAACCCATTTATTTTCAAGATTCAATAGAATTGGACGCAATGTTATGTTTTTTATTTAAAAAGTAGCCAAACCAAGGGGGTTGACCCAAAGAAAACACAGCTAGCACGAGAAGTGCACACTACTAGATTCGGCAGACCCTCAGCCAATCCCTTTTTTGAAAATCAAAAACTAGAAAACTAAAAATAACAGAAAGTTGGTAACCAGCTTGTTAAAACCAACAGACCCCAACTACACCATGAAGTTGGTAACCAATTTGTGCAAGTTAGTACCAGTAGATTTTAAACCAAAATTAGAGTAGTAAACATCGGTAATACAGTCAGAAGAGTTAAACATAGAAACAAAAAGCCCCAGAGCGGCCAACCAACGAAACCAGCCAAAAATTCCAAGCATAAAAAAGGAACAAAAAACTACTTGGGGTTATTACCCCTCCAATAAGAAAAAACTTGAGCCAATCTTCCACAATAAATTGGAAGAGTTTCCCGTCATTCTAATCCTCCCCCGGGGGTAACCGCTTTTTCCATGTGCAGCAGCTGGAGGATTGTTGCCGCTGAATGCATGACTTTGACCGCAAACCCAGCAATTATGTTGAAACTTTCCCCTAAATCCTTGATTTCCTCCTTGACCTCCCGAAGATCCTTCTTAGAGATAGAATCCAGGAAGGAGGTCTGCAGCCGCTTTACATCCTTCTACAATTGAACAATGTCCCCCACAACTTCAATCTTACTCTCAGCCTCCACCTATCTTTCCTTCGGGACCTCCTCCTTGTTACCATCAGTTTCCTTCTTAGTATCTATCTCCTCCTGGTGGCTGGGTGGAGAGGTAGTCGTGAGCAGTGACTCTGATTTATTACCCTCAAAAACTTTCTTATTAGACAGGTCAATGGTGAGTAATTTGAAGCTAGCAGAAATCTGGGATGAATCATGGCTCTTCTCGGCCCCCTCCAAAGACTGGGAGACCTTTCTATTTTTATCATGGCTTCTCTCATCATTCTTTATTTTCTTCCCTTACTTATTCTCCCCACTGCTTTCCTTCTTCTTTCCCCCCTCCTCCTTCGAGTCTCCATCTTCCTCATCTTCTTCCAGATACCTCTTCCTGACAGCTTTCTGCTTGTACCTAGTATTAGAGGAAATTATGTGGGACCTTCTCCTATTGTCTTTATCATCTTCCTCCTCCTCCCAATCAATATTGATTTGGGCTCCACCCGCCAGACCCGCTTTATCAATATTGGCCTTATTACGCACAGGGGTTTTGGAGGATGAAGTGGGGTTAGAATGAGAACCCATTAACATGCTGGGAGCATTCTCAGAGGGAGATTTAATATCTTACATAGTGATAGTTCTTGGTGGGCATAAAGCAAGGTGAAAATTGAAAAGGCATAAAATCAAGCCCTGATAGAGAATGTAGTAATTTTGCCTAGCCTTTCTCTTCTCTCTAACATCTATAACCAAGGCCTCAAGAGAGTGCAGTAGGCAGAAGGGGAAGGAAATGACATCATTGTAACAGAAGTGGTTGAGCAGAGGGAAGTGGTAATTATAGAAAGTGCCAAACCAACCTTCCAAAGTAATGTACTTCATCAGAATGAGACATACCTTGTTCCAGGGATTGGGTAGCACCTCACGTTTGAAGCCCCCACAAATGTGGACCGATTCATTCATCTTTTTGAAAAATCTTTTCAGACTAGAGTCCTCTTTGTTCTCCATTACCTTCTTCCATTTTGTCCAATCAGTGGAGAGCCTCGTGGTGTGGGCAATGACCTCTTCATTTATTTCAAAAGTTATGCCATTGATGGTCACCTTGCAGTCCATCCAGGAATTCACTAGCTGCATCGAGATGAGTTCATCATTGCCCTCCATGGCTTCCATATAGGGATAGAACCCACCCTCCTTCAAGTAAGTACAGTGCAAGGGTTTTTGAGGAAATCGTCCTCAATTTTCAAGGGCTCCACGCGGAGGATATCGCCACCCATATCCAAAATGTGCTCAGAAAGATCCTCCACTTGAGTCTCCAAAGACATCCCACCCGTTCTACGACCACCCAGATCAGCCTTCACCAGAGCCTTGAAAAAAATATAGAGAGCCCAGCAAGCCCTTGAAAATTAATCCCAGTCATCTTATCAGGGCTTCCAAGAAGCGTTCCAATCCCCACATCAATGCAACTTTTGAAATTTCCCATACTTTTTCTAGAATAGGCAATAAAAGCCCATCTTTTCACAATAATACTAAAATTAATTTTCTTTCCCATTGCAATTTTAAATTTTGAATAAGCTTTGCTTCTCGTAATACTACAAGCCGCCTTACCTGTCCAATTAGCCTCATCCTCGTGCTTCATTAATTAACTTCCTTTCTTTTTCCACAAGCAAAAATAGTTTGCTTGGTTAAGGAATTCAAATTTTTCTAGCATCTAATGCCTTGCAAGTCTAGCCCTGTGGCCGCTAGAGCATCTGCAACAACATTTCCCTCTCTGTAAATTTGTTGCAGTTTAAAATCATCTAACCTAGGGATTAGTGACCAGATGTCCTACAGCAAATTGGGCATATTCCAGCCATCTCTGAAGTTCCCTTTGACCATTTCTATCACAATTTTTGAGTCACCCTCGATAATCAATTTTTTGATCCCTGAAGCAACCGCCACCCTCAGTCCCTAGAAAAGGGCAGAGATTTTTGCCACATTATTAGAGCTCATCCCAAGATGAAGTGCATAAGTAATAATCATCTTCCCATGGTGGTCTCTGATTATTCCACCTCCAGCAACATTACCTTTGGAGGCCACCCCATCAAAATTCAGTTTGGTAAAATTTTCCTCTAGGGGGGACCACTTGGTATTTCTCCTCGCAACCACCTTAGAGAAATCAAAAGCATGGAAAGAGGAAGGAAACTGCCATGCCTTAGCCAACTTACAATCTAAATCCTTGGGGGGAAATGGGGAGTAATCCAACGACAGGTATCAATATTTTCCTTCAGCAGATTCACAGTCATTCTCACCATTTCTTCGGCATCATTTTCCTCCCCTCTAAACACTCGATTATTTCTTTCCTTCCATAGGCTCCAAAAAATATGCGGGGGTAACATTCTCCAAAGAAGATTAATAAGCGGGTGCTTCATAGGGTAATCCCAATTGCAAACAAACTGATCCATATTCTCCATAAAAATCCAAGCCAGCTGCATTATGTTCATCATTTTAGACCACACTAGAGTCGCATAGGGGCAATGGATAAGGAGATGGTTAATAGACTCAGCATTGTCTTTACACATAACACATCTGTTAACCAACTAAATGCCCCGCTTCTGGAGGTTTTCCAATGTAAGAATGTTTCCATGAAGAACTGTCCACCAGAAGAAATTAATTTTAGGGATCAATTGGGGAATCCACACCCTTCCCCAATTCTTCTCATCAGCCACAGTTTTTAAGTTGGTTAAATACACAGATTTCACCGTGATTTCCCCTGACTTTTTATGACACCATATAGCCTTGTCCTCAACACGAGAGAGAGAGAGAGAGAGAGAGAGAGAGAGAGAGAGAGAGAGAGAGAGAGAGAGAGAGGGATCCTAATGCATTCCAGAAGCTTCTAAATCTCATAGATGTAAGGAGGAACAATAGCCTGGGCAAGGTAAGCATCTGCTAGAACTAGCCATTTCTTGTCTTGAGATATGTAATTACTGACTTTACTCCCAAAATGAAGGATCATTCTTTCTCTGATTAGACCATACTTCTCCCGACCAAGGGGTTTATCCCCCACCCACTAGTCCTCCCAGAAGTTAATCTAAGCACCATCTCCCACCAACCATTTCAATCCCTTAAAAAGAGTTCCCTTACTTCTAGCAATAAAATTCCAAATTTTAGAGCCAGCGGGATAATTTTGACCATAAGGGAATAGGGCATCATTGAAATATTTGACCTTCATAATTCTACTCCATCCAATAGAGCCTCTGAACAACTGCCAACCCAATTTGGAAATTAGAGCCTTGTTTAGGTCTTTAATTTTCCTAACTCCCAGACCGCCCAAAATTTTATGTTGCAACAGCACGTGCGTAATTATTCTATCAATTGACATACATAGTCAATTGTTCAATACCACTTTAACCAACAATTCAAAATATTGCTAAAATTAGTAATACGTATGACCAACAATAGTTGTCAATTTTCCATGATGCTATAATTGTGCATAAGAGGATGTTCATTCCAATCTAATGATTTATATAACATTCCAATCTAATGATTTATACAACTCATATTTATGTGTTAAAACAAATCTTCTAGTGTGACTTCCAAATATATCTCTCATATGAAATGTTCCTTCTCTATCAATACACACATACACACATACATATGTATGTGTGTGTGTGTGTGATATTGTATGGTCTGGGTGCCTTTTTTCCATGTGTCATGTCATTTTATTCTCTCTATTATGGTTAATCTGAAAGTTTTCTTGCCTCTTGTTCTTCACGAACGTGTTATCCCATACTGCAACAACAAATGCCACATTTTTCTTGTCGTTGATTTCTTCTTTTAGCTCCTCTCCTATTTCTCCTCAAGTTGTTGTCTCAAAATGAAGCACAAATAGTTCATAATGCAATGTGTAGATTAGGGATTTTACGTATTATATTGTTCATAATGCAAGATTGGGGCTTTTAACGTTGATAACACGATAGGCTTTTTCCTTCTTATTAAACCATTCCCACTTTTTTTTGGTAACTGCACGATTAACTCAAAATATGTTGGAAAACATGCAGTTAACTGTATTGATCTGTCCCGACTGTGACATATTATTTTCATGTAGTATGTACAGTTGCAATTGACTATACTTGTATGTCCTGACGGTAACATTTATTTTTCGATAGTTAACTATTCTTGTTTTCTAGTGCCCCAAGCCTCCTCCATTTCCAATTGTTGCTTGTCTTCGTTAATCTCTGTTTGGTTTGAAAATTAAAGCCATTTTCATGGGACCCACACCCCATGGATACCCATGCATGTTAATGCATTCCTTTTGTGCCTTTTGTGCATGTACCATGTCATTTTTTTTGTGTTTGCATACACAGCTTCTGAATATATGTGTGTGTGTTGTTTCGGTGACAATCATCTGTGTGTGTGTGTGTGTGTGTGCGCGCATGCGCGCGCGCACGTGCGCATGCATGCGTGCATGTGTACATAGATAGACAATATGCATGCATGTATGTTTGTATATTATTTCAACAACAATCGCCATTCAAGGATTGCTTCTAGACAAGACCTGGGAGGGTTATCCACAACTACAAAAGACTAGGGACTCATATGGCATGGTACAGGGACAGAGGTGAGCGTGTCACTCGCATTAAAGTGCACCATGGCATGGCATGGTGTTGAGACATATAGTACTCAATTGCAACTAAAATAAATAGAAACTAAGAGTGCAATTTGTATTGAACATCACATTGCATTTTGGTGGAGAAGAACAAGAATTATCTTCTAGATTCACTAATAAAAAAATTAAAAATTAAGATATAACACAGTACAAGTTAAAACAAAAAAAAAACAATATAAACTAATCATTTATATTATTAATAAACCATACTCGTCAGAAACACCAATCAAAATATATGGCAGACAGTAGCATTCTTATCCATTGTTAGGCACAACAGGGAAATCCCAAAAAAGGCTTTGCATCAAGACTACATAGAATCCTCAAACCAATTATCACATAACACACAATGAAGATTTGATTTCTTTTTGAAATTTTTATTACGGTTGTCAAGTTGAATATCGTAACAAATTCTATATTTGTCGATAATTTTAGATTTATGATATAATGCTCTTATGAAACTAAGTTGGAACCACAGTTTTAGGGAAAAAATTATAAATTTCCCAGAAATGGGGACATTGCCATTCCAGAACCATTTTTAATGACAACTACTCAATTCATGTTAAGCAATCAAATTCAAAGATGGAAGTGTTGATTGTCAACTACATAGCTCAATCGTCTGCATTTCAAAAAAAAATCAATGTCAATGGCGTACTGCCTACTAAAGATTCATATTAATAGAGAAGTTCATGTAAACACTCATCAAACTAAAAAAGGCACTGAAAAATGCATATAATATTGTGCCTAGCACAGACCACGCATGCCAATAAATTCTACAAAAAATGGCCCTCCGCCCAAGCATACAGGTCCAAATACTATCAACAATTCTAAAAAACACCTACCACCAAAATTCATCACTATTCATGCTAATTGTTTCCCATCTATGGATCTTCCCTCTTGTATGTTTCAGCAGTGCATTCTATACCTGAGGGGTGAAGATGACTCAAATGATACAACATCAATGCAATTGTAGTTGAAATATTCTCTAAATCATCACCAAAATGCAATGGCACTCTCGAACCATGCATATTAAATACAATGTCAATTTTCTACTCATCATTATATACTATATCTTGCATAAATTCTTTCAATATGACTCTCATATCTTTGTTTTCCTTCATCATTGATTGAGGGACAATCCCTACCACATATGCATCGCCACTATACAGGTCGTATGACTGGATGGCCTCCTCCAAAGTATTTCTTGGAAGGAATTGTTCATCAACATAAGCCTTTGCAATTCATCTTAGGTCACAATTGGACTGCAACAAGTCTATGCACTATGACAGAAAGACACATACAAGTTGTGATGGATATATGCATCACATCTCTGCATAAAGAAGGTCTATCTCAATGACTTTGACAATACAATCTTGAACATTTAGGCAATGTGTGTGTTTAAACCAAACCATGGTAGAATCCTGAGATAGAACAAAGTCTATAGGTTGTTCCCCTTGCCCAATAGGGATTCTGATATGGTAGTTTTTGGCCTTTAAATCCATTGATCTAGAGAATCGAACAATATAGTAAATCTGACAATTCATGCTACACAATCGTGACCATAGAAGCAACAGTTACTATTTGTGATTCTAGAACACCCACTTTAATATTTGCTAACAAATATGGTAGATCCATTAATGATGAAAAGGTAGAGTGTGAGGCTAACAATGAGGGAAAGGTTGATCCTAATGAAAAAAAGGTGAATTTAATATTACAATTGTTATTTTAGTTCTATTGTTTAAATGTTGCTCACTCTTATTTATTTGATGAAACAAGATATGTTATTTTATTTATGAAATTATTTGTTTAGTTGTGTACTCAATTTATAATTGAATACGTGAGTGATATATCATGTTATTTTTGTGAGTATGGTTCTATTGGTAAGGAAAAAGGGCATAGTTTTGGGAGTTTGAAAAATCTAAATTCGCATAGGATGAAGAAATACAATATTCCTTTCCTCCCACTACAACAATGTAGATGAAAATCTACACAATGGAAAAAACGTCAACCTCCTACGCCTGAGAAAATAAGGGATTATAATGAAAAGAAGAAATATGATGTTGGCTATCAAATGAGGGTGTGGCATAATAAGAAAAGAAAGTGTGTAATTGAATGTGTATTGCAGATCATTCATGTATGCAATGTTATAAGATTGCATTTCAGCTTCAACACCCGTTCCTTTGTCACATAGTTCCTCATACATTTTTTACATCATATGATCTACATATACGTTCAATTACAGCTCTGCTTTGCTTATTATGTCGCAACCTCATTTGATTATCAACATCATATTTTTCAATTGAAATAGAGATTGCAATCTGCAACACAATGTGAGGGAGAATAATATAACCAATGCTCCATTACCACTAGTATGGATTTTTTGGATTTGTTGATATGTATGTTTATTTCTATGTAACATTAGTGGTATACAAGCATAGTGGAGAACAAAAGCACCAAAGCAAGTCAGGTTATGGATCTTGAAACAAATAAATATCTTGGGAGCACCAATCAAATTTGAATATATATATATATATATATATATA